>MU665606.1:47034-129008 GCA_026770625.1 Nicotiana glauca
TAATACATGTTATGCCTATAGTGCAATTTAGAATTATTTACCGCTTTTTCCAATTATTATTTTATTTAAGAAAGTGAACATCGTTTAAGAACGTGTTTTTGGATCACGTCACATGAAATGCACCCGGGTCCAAATTGACAAATGCTTATGATAGGACCTGGGCCTTCAACTCAAGCAATAAGGCCCAAAGGCGTCTGGAAATCTGATAACCCAAATAAATGAGAACACTTACTGAAATTAGCTCTCAATGAGTCCAAATGCACTAAATATTAGTTGACTGAATTCTAATTCCATTTATTTTACCTACTGACTTTAGCTTGAATTCTCCAATACTATTAAGGTGAACTCCTAAATATAACGTGATTTACAAACACAAAGTGGACCAATTGTTTTTGTTCTGAGTCAGGCAATCCAAGTCACTACAAATTAGTTATGTAAACATGAGGTTGGTATCTTATTTTATTACTCACGCAGATTTGAAACCTTGACCAACTCATTTATACTAAGTGAACAACAAGCTGAAAATAACGACTAATAGTGGCAAACTGAACCTATCTTTGATGATTTCATCTAGCTATGATTAACACACAAGTTCGGTTATGCTTCCTTAATCAGTGCTAGAACTCATATGACTAACTGTTTTTAAAAAAAATAAAACTATATGTGAATGAAACAACTCCAAATTCCTGAAGACATCTAACAGGAAATCGATTACAGCTAGTGTGAATTAACTTATTAACCTAATATGAAATTAGTCATAACTAGTTCTTAATACATATATGAATTAGCTAACGGAAAGTTAATCACAACTGAAACTTCAAACACATTCGTTGAATCCAAAAGGTAGCAATTCACAGTCCAGTTTATACATTCCAGGATCAATCTACTACATAAAGGTCATGAAATATCGAATAAGCAAATTATTTATACATTAAAACCAATGCAAAACAGAGAAGTTCAGATATCACCTTCAAACAACCCTTTTACTTCATTTCCATAGACTTGAAAGCTTAGAACATGTACCTGAATATTTGAAAGGTAAAATGAAAACGAAGTAGTCATCAGCAATCTAAATACAGCCCAACAGATTCAACAGCCCAGGAGTGTACAGCACCCAAAACAAATGAGTAAATGCAGATGAACTTGAATTAGGAATTCCAGCAAAATTAATTGAATCAATAGACCTCTGAATCCTCAATAATTGACTCAATTAAACCCAAAACTAGTCGAAACCAGTAGGTGCAATTAACAGACCTTGAACTACTGGAAATAAAAATTTCAATGGAATAGTAACTATATTTTTTTTGGTTTTTCTATTGGATTTCTATTGTTTTTGGTTTTTCTGGGCAGAATCTAAGATCTAAAGGAAGGATTTTAACTTCAAAGGATTTGAAATTCAAAATTTAGCATCAGATTTGCAGAGGTTTTTTTTTGGGGGACACTCAATAATTTAGGTNAGAGGGCAGCCCTCAAATTTGGTTTTTTTACATATTAGTCCCCATTTACTTGACTTGTTTCTGAAGTTACTACCCTATTTCTTTTAATTTCCATTTAGAACCCCAACTAGAAGGTTCCAGAGGGTTCTTTTAGCTACACAAAACCTATACTACCCTTGTCCTTGTTTTAAAATTACCAATACTAATTGAACTACCCTTTTTCCTATGCCTATACTACCCTTAAAACCCCCTAAAATTACCAACCAGACCCAACCCTGTCATTTAACCATAGGGTTGAAAATGAATCAGCTATAACCAAACAATTTTTCTAAGCTCTGAATCATTCCCATACTGAATTTTAATTCAACTATTAATTGACCTATTGATCAAACCAACCTATCAATCAATAATCGCCTTAACAAGTTAATTAATCAGATTTAGTGCAAACAAAACAGAGTCAGATAATAATCCAAAACAAAACAATACTACAAAACTAAAAATGAATGCAAATCTAAGCTTAAAAGGAAAACTAGACTTAATTATCCATTGGAAAACATGCACGAAACTAATAAAACCAGAAATTAAAAATACTCTAAGACCATGCATTCAATCAGAACATGAAATCAAAAAATAAAATTGGCAAAATTAACACGAAAAATTAAACTAAAAACTTAATGAGTATCAGAACAGAAGAGAAAAAATTAAACGAAACAAACAATAAAAGAAAATTTACTGAAACTCCGGCCATTCATTATTTTCCAAATTCGGCTAATTCTGATGACGTCCGGCTCTAATGACAATCAAATCCTCACAAGGGAGACGAGGGGATCACATGGTATTTACTTGGAATGGTTTGGGGCAATTAGGATTTTGGCCGGAAAACTTCAAATCAATATTTGAGAAGTTCCGTCCATATTCGAGGCAAAAGACCAGGGGGGTTGGATAGAGGAAGAAGAGAGGATATCAGGGTGTTAATTTGGGATCGTTTGGCGTAACCAGCGTCATGGCCGAAAAATCTTCCGACGAAGATTCGAGGAGTTGGGCTGGGTTTTGAAGGAAAGGGGTGATGGATTCATGACGGGGACGATGAAAGGAATTTATGGTGTTATTTTGGAGTGAATTGATGGAGGTACCGTTCGCCGGCGGTAGGGTTCCGGCGATGTCGGCGGTGATGGAGGAGGAGTATACGAGAAGGATGAAGAAATATTTCTGAATTTTTGTAATAATTTATTACAATTATATTAAAATGCTAGAACAAAAACTGACCGTTGGATTAGGGTAGATCAGTGGTCCAGATCAAACGACGCCAAACGGCGTCATTTTGATGACTAGAGGGCAGGCCGGGTTGGGGGCGGATTGGCTAGGTTGGGGCGGGGTGTTTTTGTTTGGGCCTGGGTAATTTGGCTCAATTCTTGGCAGTCCTTTTTCCTTCTTTATTTATTCTTTTATATTTCATTTACTTGTTTTTTTTCATTTTGTAATTTTTATTTTTATTTTTTCTGATTTTTTTATAAAATGCTAAAATAAACTCTCAATCAAATTAATACTAAAAATTAGATTTCCTAATTAAAAGAAAAATGCAAACTAATACCAATTTGAACTAAAAATACAAAATGGACCCTTTTGTTATTTTCTTTACATTTTGTTCTAAAACAAATTAATACTAATTGATACTAAAATTGTGAAATTAAATCCCTAAATGCAAGTGCATATATTTTTTTGTATTTTCATATGAATTATCATGCACAAATAAAATACAACCAATTAACACAAAATTCAACAAAATTCACAAAAAAATTGTAAAATAATAAAGAAATCATTTTATTTGAAACTTTTGGAATAATTTGCTTAGGGCAAAAATCATGTGCCCACAGCTGCCCCTCTTTGCCCGGAAACACGAAGAGTTTTCGTGCAAAGACAAGTGAGCGAAAACGAGCGATTTTTGCCCGTTCGCATATTCCGTGTGAAGCATTTTTGAAAGAGCTGACCGCACCCTGCTTCATAGGCTGCCTACATATCCCGGGCTAAACAGGAATCAGGTCAGTGTAGTTTGGGAGTGTCTGGTAGTTGGGACTACCAGGAGCTGTGATTTTACTGCTGTTGCTGCTGTTACTGCTCGCTGACCTCCTTATTACACTGTGGTAAAACAAAAGAAGCTAGCCTAAGCTATGATCTATGAATTACAAAAGGTCCTATCTATGTCTTTAAACTTGCTCTGGTGTTGCCTTGCACTTGTATCTTGTATTCTTCCGGTGGGATTCTTGTTGTTGTCTTGGCAATGTTTTGCCATTCCTCTTGATGATGCTTGACTGCTGCAATTTGAAATTCGTGCCTCCATTCTTCAGGCGGGCTCCTGGTTGCTGACGCTTGAGAAATATTCCCTTGTTCTCCAGGTGGGCTCCTGACGGTGATGGTTGAAAAGGTATTCCTTTATTCTCCAGGTGGGCTCCTGACGGCGATGCTTGAAAAGTATTCCCTTGTTCTACAGGTGGGCTCCTGATTGCAACAAAATAGACAAACAAAGAAAATTTTCTGCCCCAGTTTGGTGACTGGGCACATCAGGTTATCAAATATTAAAATTAAAGGCTAAAATTTGGATTGTACTTCTCTTGTTTTCCAGGTGGGCTCCTGATTGCTTGAACTTTGAAATGGATTCCCTTGTTCTCCAGGTGGGCTCCTGATTGCTGAATTTTGAAATGGATTCCCTTGTTCTCCAGGTGGGCTCCTTATTGCTGAACTTTGAAATGGATTCCCTTGTTCTCCAAGTGGGCTCCTGATTGCAACAAAACAGACAAAACAAAGAAAAATTTCTGCCCCAGTTTGGTAACTGGGGACAACATGTTATCGAATATTAGAACTGGCAGTTAAAATTGAATTGTACTTCCCTTGTTCTCCAGGTGGGCGCCTGATTGCTGACGTTTGAAATGTATTCCCTTGTTCTTCAGGTGGGATCCTGATTGCTACATTTGAAAAGTATTCCCTTGTTCTCCAGGTGGGCTCCTGCTTGCAACAAACATAAAAAAAAAACTCCCTGCCCCTGTCTTAATCAAAGAAAGATTTGTTAATATAAAATGGTGGTTAGCTGCTGTCATTCTTGTTGGCCATGTTTCTGCTTCCAACTTTGCTCTGACTTGCTTCCTTGGACTTGCTTTGAAATGCCTCGACTTCCCGGCTGACTTTCAACCCTCTGACTTTGATGGCCCAAATGATTTACCCTGTATTGCTGTTTTGTGTTTTTGTCCCCTCTTGTGAAACTTTGCTTTTCCCCCACAATTATCTGATTATCCTACTGATGGGATTTCCATTGGTCCTTCATGTTTTACTTTCTTTTGATATATTCCAACCTTGTTGTGCCATACAACTGGGAAGCTGGTAGTTAGCCTTGACATCCTTCTTTTGTTTTTGAATAGAACTGACACTGAAACATCTTATAGACAGACTTCAAGAGAATGAAATGCAATGACCCCGAAGGTTGAGGATAGAAAGACTCTGAAAACGGATGATTTGTAATAAAGAGAAAAAGATAGGACTTATCTGAGTGGAAAGGCTGGTACCATTGATCGTGCCATGCATTTTGGATTAACCAGCCTAGTCTGTCCAACCAATCAACTTTCAATTTCCACATTTGCTCTTCCCTACTTGCATAACCTGCCTTTCACCAAAACCCAAACTTTGCTTGTCTTGTCGTGTTTCGAGTACCTTTCAACCACAGACTTCTTTCCTTTGCCCATTTGAAAACTCACTTTTGCCTTACGGTGCCCGTGAGGGTTTTCACCAATAAGACTCTCTCATTTTTGATATCTCTCAGCTCACGTCGCCTTATGGTGCCCGTGAGGGTTTTCACCAATAAGACTCTCTCATTTTCATCATTTTCCTTCTGGCGCCAGAGTGTTGTCCCCAATATGAATCACTTTACCTGCTCGTATTGGCATTTCTTAAAATTGATCAAAAGGTCTTTCTTTGGACCATAATGTGGCTTTTAGATGGGTTTTAGAAAGAAGGGTATAGAGGCTCAAAATAATTCAACGCGGGTTCAAAATTGCAACTTTCGGAATCATATTTCTCGCAACAACCACAACTTCTGCCCCAGTTTCCTTCTTGGAGATTTTGGACTTTTATTTTGTTGTGACTGAACCTCAGAGAGGCTGCCTACGTACCTTTTCGGGATCAAGTCAAACGTAGTTCAGGCCATAAAATTACTTCGTTGTTGCGATCTTTCCATTTTTCCTTTTCTTTTCATTTCTTTTCTTTTCCTTCTCTTTTTTTCCTTTTCTTTTCTTTTCCTTTTTGCTTTTTCTTTTCTTTTCTTTTCTCTTCTTTCTTTTTCTTTTCTCTTTTTGCTTTTTCTTTTCTTTTCTTTTTCTTTTCCTTTCTTTTCTTTTTCGCTGTTTTTCTCTTGTTTCTCTACTTAATTTCCCCGCTCGGGTTCTTGAGTTTTGTTATTGATTCCGAAAGAGGGATACGAAAGAAAATAGAATAAGGCTCAAAGGGATAACAAAGGATAAAGTGTTTGGATAGTAGAACAAAATGCCTTCGTCATTTCAATCTCAAAACATGCCAAGTACAATTAGGTACATTTAGATAAAGAAATCATACATAGTATCGCTTGACTGCATCAGAGTTGATAGTCATTTCTATACATTTCCCTTCCACGTCTGTTAGATACAATGCACCATTGGACAACACTCGTGTTACAACAAATGGCCCCTGCCAGTTGGGGGCGAACTTTCCTTTTGCCTCAACCCAGTGAGGTAGGATACGCCTCAACACCAATTGCCCTACTTCAAACTTCCGCGAACGCACTTTCTTGTTATATGCTCTTGCCATTCTCTGTTGGTATAACTATCCGTGACATACTACTACCAATCTCTTTTCATCAATCAGGCTCAATTGTTCCAAACGGGCTTTGACCCACTCATCATCGTCAATTTCTGCTTCGGCAACAATCCGAAGGGATGGAATTTCAACCTCTGCAGGTATTACTGCTTTCGTGCCGTATACCAATGAATAAGGAGTCGCCCCTACTGAAGTGCGAACAATAGTGTGATAGCCTAACAGGGCAAAAGGCAACTTCTCGTGCCATTGCCTGGAACCTTCCACCATTTTCCGAAGTATCTTCTTGATGTTCTTGTTAGCTGCCTCGACTGCTCCATTAGCCTTAGGACGATATGGAGTGGAATTGCGGTGCGTGATCTTAAACTGCTAACATGTCTCTGCCATCAGATGGTTGTTGAGGTTGGCATCATTGTCTGTGATAATCACCTTCGGGATTCCGAATCGACAAATGATATTTGAATGCGCAAAATCGACCACTGCTTTCTTGGTCACCGATTTGAAAGTTTTTGCTTCAACCCACTTAGTGAAGTAATCAATGGCTACTAGAATAAACATGTACCCATTAGACGCCGCTAGCTCGATTGGCCCAATGACATCCATCCCCCAAGCAACGAAGGGCCATGGTGCCGACATTGTGTGCAATTCAGATGGAGGAGAATGAATCAAATCTCCATGTACTTGGAACTGATGACACTTGCGTATGAAACTGATATAATCTCGTTCCATAGTGAGCCAATAATATCCTGCTTGAAGAATCTTCTTGGCCAATACATATCCACTCATATGAGGTCCACAAACTCCTGCATGTACCTCGATCATGATAGTTGTAGCCTGTGTAGCATCCATGCACCTCAATATACCAAGATCTGGAGTTCTTTTGTACAACACTCCTCCACTAAAGAAAAATCTGCTTGCTAAGCGTCTAATGGCTCTCTTTTGATCCCCTGTGGCCTGTACCGGATATACTCCCATCCTGAGGTATTCTTTGATATCATGAAACCATGGCGCACCATCAAGCTCCTCCTCCACAATGTTACAATAGGCATGCTGATCTCGAACCTGATCTGCAACGGGTCCACGTATGCCTTATCTGGATGATGCAACATTGACGCCAAAGTGGCCAAAGCGTCAGCAACTTTATTATGAATCCTTGGAATATTCCTGAAATCTATTGACTGAAACCGTTGACAAAGTTCATGCAAGCATTGTCGGTACGGTATGAGCTTTAAGTCTTGTGTCTCCCATTCTCCCTGAAATTGGTGAACCAAAAGATCCGAGTCGCCCATGACCAAGATCTCCTGGACACCCATGTCTATAGCTAATCTCAAACCCAAAATACATGCCTCGTACTCAGCCATGTTATTGGTGCAGTAGAAACGAAGTTGAGCTGTAATAGGGTAATGCTGCCCTATCTCAGAAATAAGTACTGCTCCTATTCCAACACCCTTGGTATTGGCAGCCCCATCAAAGAACAATTTCCACCCCGGTTTTTCATCTTGTTCCGACTCCTCGATATGCATTGTCTCCTTATCAGGAAAGTATGTTTTCAAAGGTTCATATTCATCATCAACTGGGTTCTCGGCTAGATGATCAGCTACTGCTTGTGCTTTCATCGTAGTACAGGTCACATAGACAATATCAAATTTTGTGAGCAAGATTTGCCACTTCGCGAGCCTCCCTGTGGGCATAGGCTTCTGAAAAATGTACTTTAATGGATCCAATCGCGAGATGAGATAGGTGGTATATGATGACAAGTAATGTTTCAATTTCTGCGCTACCCAAGTCAATGCGCAACACGTCCTCTCAAGTTGAGTGTATTTTACCTCGTAAGATGTGAACTTCTTGCTGAGATAGTAAATCGCCTGCTCTTTCTTTCTCGTGATATCATGCTGCCCCAGTACACAGCCAAAAGAGTTGTCTAACACTGTCAGATAGAGGATCAAGGGTCTTCCCGGTTCTGGTGGAACCAACACAGTTGGACTAGCCAAATACTCCTTAATTTTGTCAAATGCTGCCCGACATTCATCCGTCCATTTGACCGCAGCATCTTTCTTTAGTAGCTTAAAGATAGGCTCGCAAGTCGTCAAAAGCTGAGCAATGAACCTGCTGATATAATTCAATCTGCCAAGCAAACTCATCACCTCTTTCTTGCTTTTTGGCGGTGGTAACTCCTGAATGGCTTTGATTTTGGACGGGTCTAACTCAATACCGCGTCGACTTACCACAAACCCCAACAACTTCCCTGACGGGACTCCAAACACATATTTCTCTGGGTTAAGTTTGAGATTGTACCTGTGGAGCCTCTGGAAAAACTTCCTCACGTCTTTAACATGATCACACTGCTTTCTTGACTTTATAATCACGTCATCTACATAGACTTCGATTTCCCGATGTATCATATCATGGAACATGGTGGTCATCGCCCTCATGTATGTTGCCCCTGCGTTCTTCAATCCAAACGGCATGACCCTATAACAATATGTTCCCCAAGGCGTGATGAATGCCGTCTTTTCCGCATCTTCCTCATCCATTAAAATCTGGTGATAGCCCGCATAACAATCCATGAAGGAACCAATCTCATGTTTGGAACAATTGTCAATCAATATATGGATGTTTGGCAGTGGGAAGTTGTCTTTCGGGCTTGCCTTATTGAGATCACGGTAATCGACGCACACTCTGGTCTTTCCATCCTTCTTTGGTACAGGCACAACATTATCTAACCAGGTGGGATACCGGGTGACCCGAATGACCTTCGCATTAAAATGCTTGGTGACCTCTTCTTTGATTTTCACACTGATATCTGTTTTGAATTTCCTCAGCTTCTGCTTGACAGGAGGGCATGTTGGGTCGGTGGGCAATTTGTGGACCTCCAAATCGGGACTTAAACCCGGCATATCGTCATATGACTATGCAAAAACATCTTTGTACTCAAACAACACTTTGATTATCTCCTCCTTGAGCGGGGCTTCCAAATGGACACATATTTTTGTTTCCCGAATATTATCCTGATCCCCCAGATTAATTGCCTCTGTGTCATTCAAATTAGGTTTGGGTTTTTCCTCAAATTGACTTAATTCTTTACTGATTTCTTCCAAGGCTTCCTCGTCATCATATTCTACCTCATCATCACACTCAATTTTTACTATTTCACATTGATTATCAAGACTAGGCTGGAAACTCCTCATGCATGACACATCATTAAAACCAGCATAAAAGGGAATGTACAAGAGAGAAAAGAAAACCAAAATAAAGGCTATCGGGAATTAAGAGAGAAGGAAATTGCATTTCATTAAAATTGTAAGATAACAAGGTTTGACTCATCCAAATGGACGGAACATAGTAATCTGAATTACAACCTTGGAAATAATCCAGATTTAATACTAAAAGGAAAATCAAAAACTAACTACCATGACTCCTTCCGAGTAGGAAGAGGAGTAGCTTCCCAATTATTAAGCTTGGCCTGGGATCCCACGAACTGCACATCAGCTTTACTCGGACCTTCGCCTGCTTCCACCATACTCACCTCATCAAACAACCTTTCAAACCTCTCGATCAATTCCTTGTCAGGTTCTATCACCACAGAATTTGGCATTGTTGTTGCTGGGCGCCTTTTAGTACCAGGCCGGACAAAAGAACGGGAAAGGCGAGGAATAGGTTTTGGAAGGCTCCACACTTTCTTTTTCATCTTTTTGGCTCTCCTTATGTCAGCAGCAGTGGGTTTAAGAACTAACCCGAAAGTATCCAGATTTCCTGGAAGAGACACCGGCTGTATGATTCCTTGTAGTGAAGCACCTAAACCCTTTCCGGGCAAGAATCCATTCTTTATCATCTCTGACGCCACCATGACAGATGCAGCAGCTACCTTTGGCCTAGGAACACACTCCCCTTCTGGTATTTTAGCAACTGACACTGTGTCCAAGACTTGGTACACCCATGGACCTTTGTCATCTTCAACTTCCTCGAAGGGTGTAATGGCATTACAAGAATTGTCCTCACCATGGACCATAATTTCCTGCCGGTCCCATTCAAATTTTACCATCTGATGCAAAGTAGATGGCACTGCCTTCGCGGCATGAATCCAGGGCCGTCCCAATAAAAGATTGTAGGAAACAGCTACATCGAGCACTTGAAACTCCATAGTGAATTCCACTGGTCCTATTGTTAGTACCAACGCAATATCTCCCACTGTGTCCTTTCCTCCTCCATCAAATCCCCGTACACAGATGCTATTCTTATGGATTCTTTCACTGTCAACTTTCAACTTTTGTAGTGTGGAGAGAGGACAAATGTTTGCACTGGAGCCGTTATCAATTAATACCCGAGTAACCACGGAATCTTCACACTTCACTGTAAGGTAAAGGGCTCTATTATGCTCAGTTCCTTCCAACGGCAGCTCATCATCGGAAAATGTAACCCTGTTAACCTCAAAAATCTTGTTTGCTATCTTCTCAAGATGGTTTATAGAAATCTTATCTGGCACATGGGCTTCATTGAGAATCTTCATCAACGCCTGGCGGTGTTCATCCGAATGGATCAATAAAGACAGTAATAAGATCTGTGCCGGGGTTTTCCTCAATTGTTCCACGATTGAATAATCTTGTGCCTTCATCTTTTTTAAGAATTCTTTAGCCTCTTCTTCAGTAACAGCCCTTTTCGCTGGTGCTGGATTGTCTTTAACTACTCTAACCTTTCTCAATTCTTCAGGGGCAAAGCATCTCCCTGATCTAGTCAACCCATGAGTTTCGCACACTTCTTCTTTAACTTCCTTTCCTTTGTACATTACAATCACCCGATCATAATTCCATGGGACAGCTTTTTCACTAACCATTGGCAATTGAATCACCGGCTTAATGATAACCGGTTCTGTGCGAACCCCTTTTACAACCACCACAGGCTTAACAACTGTTCCTGGTACTGTCACTTTAACAGGTTTTAGTTTTACCGTCATCACTGGTTCACTGATTGTTTGTTCCACTGTGACCAATGCCTTCCCACCGATCAATTTCTCATCTACTTTGTTCTCACTGGCCCTAATCATCATCACAATTTGTGACGGCTTCTTGCATTCTCCCTTCTGGACTAACTCTATCATGTGAGTCTCATGATGGGTTGGTAATGGATTCTGAGTGATATTGGGAGTCTTCGGAGCTTGCACTTCACTTCGTCGTGTATCAATAAGTTCCTGAATGGCAGTTTTCAAATGCCAGCACTTCTCCGTGTCATGTCCTGGTGAACCTGAGCAATACTCATAATTTACTGAATGGTCCAGGTTCCTTGGGGGAGGATTTGGTATTTTTGGTTCGATTGGGTTTAACATGCCTAGCTGTCGCAATCTGTGGAACATGCTATTATAAGATTCTCCTAATGGAGTGAAAGTCTTCTTCTTTTGCAACCTATCATTCTTAGCAGCAGGGTTGGGTCGAAAACCGAGTCCAGTGAGGTTTCTGTAGGTTCTCGGAGGTGAGTACGTGTTTTGGGTATGGTAGGTATTTTGTGGGGTGGGTGCACGCCAGGGTGCCTGAGATTGAGGATAAGTTTGGGCATGGTGAACTGAGAAGTGAGGAACGGGAGGTGGATAGTAATGTTGTGGTGGGCCATATGGGGTGTGTGGGTAGGTTTGGAGATGTGGGCGAGGTTGGTGATAGTATGGTGAAGGACCCCTGGACCATGCTCTCGACTCCACCACTATTACATCTTCCTTTTTCTTCATTCCCAATACCCCTCCAGTGCCAGTCTGGATGGCCTAGGTAGTTGCTTTAATTACAGAATAGCTCATAATTTTGTTGGATTTCAAACCTTCTTCCACCATGCTTCCCATCTTTACTACTTCATTAAAAGTTTTCCCAACTGCTGACATCAGATGACTGTAATAAGTAGGCTCTAAAGCCTGCAAAAATAATCCACCATTTCTCCTTCCTTCATCGGAGGATCGACCCTTGCGGCCTGCTCCCTCCACCGAAATCCGTACTCTCTAAAGCTTTCTCCAGGTTTCTTCTCAATCTTGGTCAATGAGAGACGATCGGGGACAACCTCAAGGTTGTATTGAAAGTGGTTTGCAAATGCTTGGGCTAAGTCGTCCCATGTATACCATCGGGCATGATCTTGCCTCGTGTACCATTCTAAAGCCGCACCACTGAGACTTTGGCTAAAGTACGCCATTAATAATTCATCTCTTCCTCCAGCACCTCTCATTTTACTGCAAAACCCCCCTCAAATGGGCTACAGGGTCACCATGTCCATCATACACATCAAACTTTGGTAACTTAAAACCCGCAGGCAGTTGGACGTCGGGAAACAAGCACAAGTCTTTATAAGCGACACTCACCTGTCCTCCTAGACCTTGCATATTTCGAAATGATTGTTCCAAGCTTTTCACCTTACGTATCATCTCCTCCTGCTCGGGGTTTTTAGGAGGCTTTTCTTCTTCAGCTGAAATATCAATAAGAGGAGTATAAGAGTATGGTTCGGGAGGTTTGAAAGTGGGCTCGGGTGGATAATAGTGGTTTTCCTATGTTTGGAACAATGGTTCGCTCGAAGATCTTTGTAACGCGGCAGGTGGAGGAGCCACGAACACAGGAGAAACTGGTGGTGGAGGGCATGGAATTTGTTTTGGTGGTGGAGGTGGTGGTGTTTGGGAAGTGGTTGCGTAATATTGCTGGTAGGTAGGGTAGGCTAGAGAAGAATTCACTGTGGGAGGATCTTGTGATTGAGTTAGTGGCGAAATATAAGCAGGATTGGCAGGATAGGTTGGCAAGGGGTGTCCTTTTGCCCAAGCCTGGTACATTTCGGTCATCTGTTATTTCAACTTATACATTTCCTCTTTCATAGCGTTGACATATACCACCCCTTCTTCCCTAGACGGGTCGACAACACTTGCTTCTATCTCTTGGTTGACCATTTTTGACATGTCCTTGGAGTGGGTGTTATATGGGTGAGTTGCCAGAATGCCAGTCAGCTAAACCACATATCTGAACTCATCATCAACAACAACGTTATTAGTGTTTAGGGTATTAACAAACAAATAACCGCACATTTGGGGCATGAATGCACCTAGGCAATTATCGGTTTCTAATATGCATTTGCTCGGCCGCATACGTCATCCCGGCTTATTTATTCTCAACTGTGGTTTCTTTCTTTTATTCTTGCCTTTTTCTTTGCTTTGCCATGGCTTTTTATTGCGGATTTTTCCTTGCCTATATATCGCAGCCGTGCCTGAATCAGATCAAGTGGAGTTTTTGCCAGTTAGTATAAAATTAAATGCAAGAAAATAAAAACATAATTTTTGGGAATTTTCGAAACGATTACACCACTACTAGACTATTGTTTTTCATTTTCAAAATAAAAAAAATACAGACTCAAAACACAATACATACTTGACTATTTTTAGGAGTACATCAAAGCTTCAAACTCTGGGGCCCGCAGGGCATCATTCGGCATTGCCGCGGGCCTTCGCAAGACTGAGAAGGTTTCAATGTCAACTGCGGCTTTTTTTAAAAAAAAATGGCCATGTAATGGCTTATTTTGACAAAGTGGCTATTTTTACAAAATTTCTGTTAACAAAACTCAATTTTGCGGATACGGACTTTTAGCACTTCCGAGAGGGAGATTTTAAGGTTCTGCCCGCAAATCATTTAAAAATGACTCAGGGTGGCTGTTCTTGTAAAAACGGCCTTCCGGCGTCCTTTTGAAGGACATTCGGCTTATTTTTAAACAAGAACAGCATCACCCGACTTATTTATAACGAAAATTAAAATTTGATATTTTTTGGCTATTTTTGCAAAGGGGTGGTTGGACCCGTCAAGGGTTGCCTACGTATCTCACACCCGGTGAGAATCAAACCAGCATAGTTCGGGCCGATTGGCCAAAATCAAATCTATTTTTTGACCAACAATTTACTTTCTATATATATATATATATATATATATATATATTTCAAATATTTTCTTTTTTTCTATATTTTTTTTCAAAAATCCGGCAGCATTTCGGTACTATGTGGACATTGGTTTTGTCACAATAAATGGTTATCCTCCCTTAGTCCTAACACTGCTATTTTTTCAACTTTTCACTCATTGTATACAAGCCGGTCAGCATGCGAAACCGAACAAATAAATGCGAGTAGCACATAAGATGCATCAGGATGATCATTTTAAATCAGGTCACATATCCTAGACGGACCCAACCACTGTGTTGAGTCCCCTAAGTCAAATGCACATGATGCAAACAAGCGTCCTACTAGGGATCCGGCATGAGTTTATTGTTTTTCTAGGTTTAAACCCTAGGTTTATTGATCTAGACCTGGCTTACCCGAGCGGACAACTCGGGTCGAGGGGGAGGCAGCGTACTGGGGATACAGAAGCTCCGCCGGCTTTGCAACTTATCCAAACCTCGTTCTAAATTGGGAAAAAGACTCTAACAGAAGAGAAGCTACGCGAAGTGCACCCTTCTCCATGATGTAGAAGACTCAGAAAGAGGGAGGGATTCGCGACAGTTTATATACAATTCAACAAATATTAAAGCGGTAAAATATTTAGCACATAAGACATGGGACATGTAGCAAAATCAAATAAAGCCAAATACAACAATTTAACTGAGCTCGAATTCTGAACCCTGAACCAAAAGTTCTGGGTTCTTTTCCCCAGCAGAGTTACCAGAGCTGTCACACCTCCTTTTTACCGAGCTTTACTATACCCCGGGAAAGGGTATAATAAAAAGGAGTTTTTCCACTTAAAGGACAATCGAAACAGGCTTCGTTTATTAAGAGATTCAGAGTCGCCACTTGAGAGATTTATGGTGTCTCAAGTCACCGGTTTGAATCCCGAATCGAGGAAAAGGTTTGACTCTATTTAACAGTCGCGAACCAGAAATCCGGGTAAGGAATTCTGTTAACCCGGGAGAAGGTGTTAGGCACTCCCGAGTTCCGTGGTTCTAGCACGGTCACTCAACTGCTATATTTGGCTAAAATATTTGATTTTAATACATGTTATGCCTATAGTGCAATTTAGAATTATTTACCACTTTTGCCAATTATTATTTTATTTAAGAAAGTGAACATTGTTTAAGAACGTGTTTTGGATTAAGTCACATGAAATGCACCCGGATCCTCGACACATTCTTATTCAATATTTTCGGATTTGGATTTGGGTCGCATGAAATGCACACCCGAATTTAGGAATGTAATTTTATTAAAATCGCGTATAAAGAGACTAACGTGTTGTTATCTTTTGGGAAGGTCGTGAAATTCACTAAACGACCTGTCCCGAATTCTAAGTATTTTTGAATTAAGTAATTAATGAGGGCCCCGCAATTTGAGTTTTTGTTCGGCGAGGCTCATCTCATTTTTATTAAGGGCCAACCTAAAGCAACTGCAATTTTTCTATTTATTGTTTGTCTCTAAAAGGCCAATTAACTTATAATTATAAATTCGATCCCCGAATTCAAGTCCGAATTCAAACAAAAGGGAAGATCTTTTTAGCTTGAACCCGCTACCTAATTCGAAACCAAAATTAACATTTGCAAATTAATGTCCCCATATTTCCTACTAAATGTTCAAGGGCTATTTCATGTCTTTTAAGAATGAATCTTGTAATTAACCCAAGCTGGGCTTTCACAACCTATTTCACAGGACCGCTGGATCCCCACTTCTAAAATTCATTATACTTTTTCCGTGATCTGGGCCTGACATTAATTCACACTGAACATATGGTAAACCAATGAAGCTTGGCCTAGGTCCAAATTGACAAATGCTTATAATAGGACCTGGGCCTTCAACTCAAGCAATAAGGCCCAAAGGCGTCTGGAAATTTGATAGCCCAAATAAATGAGAACACTTACTGAAATTAGCTCTCAACGAGTCCAAATGCACTAAACATTAGTTGATTGAATTCTAATTCCATTTATTTTACCTGCTGACTTTAGCTTGAATTCTCCGATACTATTAAGGTGAACTCCTAAATATAACGTGATTTACAAACACAAAGTGGACCAATTATTTTTGTTCTGAGTCAGGCAATCCAAGTCACTACAAATTAGTTATGTAAACATGAGGTTGATATCTTATTTTATTACTCACGCAGATTTGAAACCCTGACCAACTCATTTATACTAAGTGAACAACAAGCTGAAAATAACGACTAATAGTGGCAAACTAAACCTATCTTTGATGATTTCATCTAGCTATGATTAACACACAAGTTCGGTTATTCTTCCCTAATCACTGCTAGAACTCATATGACTAACTATTTTTAAAAAAAATAAAACTATATGTGAATGAAACAACTCCAAATTCCTGAAGACATCTAACAGGAAATCGATTACAGCTAGTGTGAATTAACTTATTAACCTAATATGAAATTAGTCATAACTAGTTCTTAATACATATATGAATTAGCTAACGGAAAGTTAATCACAACTGAAACTTCAAACACATTCGTTGAATCCAAAAGGTAGCAATTCACAGTCCAATTTATACATTCCAGGATCAATCTACTACATAAAGGTCATGAAATATCGAATAAGCAAATTATTTATACATTAAAATCAATGCAAAACAGAGAAGTTCAGAGATCACCTTCAAACAACCCTTTTACTTCATTTCCATAGACTTGAAAGCATAGAATATATACCTAAATATTTAAAAGGTAAAATGAAAACGAAGTAGTCAGCAGCAATCTAAATGCAGCCCAACAGATTCAACAGCCCAGGAGTGTACAGCACCCAAAACAAATGAGTAAATGCAGATGAACTTGAATCAGGAATTCCAGCAAAATTAATTGAATCAATAGACCTCTGAATCATCAACAATTGACTAAATTAAACCCAAAACTAGTCGAAATCAGTAGGTGCAATTAACAGACCTTGAACTACTGGAAATAAAAATTTCAATGGAATAGTAACTATATTTTTTTTTTTGGTTTTTCTATTGGATTTCTATTGTTTTTGGTTTTTCTGGGCAGAATCTAAGATCTAAAGGAAGGGTTTTAACTTCTAAGGATTTGAAATTCAAAATTTAGCCTCAGATTTGCAGAGAGGTTTTCGGGGGGGGAATTTTGGGGCTCCAAAACTTGTTAATCAAGGCATTTGCATGCCTTTTATAGGCCTAAGAGAGGGTAGCCCTCAAATTCTAATTTTTTACATATTAGTCCCCCTTTACTTGACTTGTTTCTGAAGTTACTACCATATTTCTTTTAATTTCCATTTAGGACCCCAACTAGAAGGTCCTAGAGGGTTCTTTTAGTGACACAAAACCTATACTACCCTTGTCCTTGTTTTGAAATTACCAATCCTAATTGAACTACTCTTTTCCTATGCCTATACTACCCTTAAAACCCCCTGAAATTACCAACCAGACCCAACCCTGTCATTTAACCATAGGGTTGAAAATGAATCAGCTATAACCAAACAATTTTTCTAAGCTCTGAATCATTCCCATACCGAATTTTAATTCAACTATTAATTGACCTATTGATCAAACCAACCTATTAATCAATAATCGCCTTAACAAGTTAATTAATCAGATTTAGTGCAAACAAAACAGAGTCAGATATTAATCCAAAACAAAACAATACTACAAAACTAAAAATAAATGCAAATCTAAGCTTAAAATGAAAACTAGACTTAATTATCCATTGGCGAACATGCACGAAACTAATAAAACCACAAATTAAAAATACTCTAAGACTATGCATTCAATCAGAACATGAAATCAAAAAATAAAATTGGCAAAATTAACACGAAAAATTAAACTAAAAACTTAATGAGTATCAGAACAGAAGGGAAAAAATTAAACGAAACAAACAATAAAAGAAAACTTACTGAAACGTCGGCCATTCATTATTTTCCAAATTCGGCTAATTCTGATGACGTTCGCCTCTAATGACAATCAAATCCTCACAAGGGAGAGGAGGGGATCACATGGTATTTACTTGGAATGGTTTGGGGCAATTAGGGTTTTGGCCGGAAAATTTCAAATCAATATTTGAGAAGTTCCGGCCATATTCGAGGCAAAAGACCATGGGGGTTGGATAGAGGAAGAAGAGAGGATATCAGGGTATTATTTTGGGACCGTTTGGCGTAACTGGCGTCATGGCCGAAAAATCTTCCGACTAAGATGGAAAGGGGTGATGGATTCATGACGGGGACGATGAAAGGAATTTATGGTGTTATTTTGGAGTGAATTGACGGAGGTACCGTTCGCCGGCGGTAGGGTTCCGACGATGTCGGCGGTGATGGAGGAGGAGTATACGAGGAGGATGAAGAAATGTTTCTGAATTTTTGTAATAATTTATTACAATTATATTAAAATGCTAGAACAAAAACTGACTGTTGGATTAGGGAAGATCAGTGGTCCAGATCAAACGATGCCAAACGGCGTCATTTTGATGACTAGAGGGCGGGCCAGGTTGGGGACGGATTGGGCTAGGTTGGGGCGGGGTGTTTTTGTTTGGGCCTGGGTAATTTGGCCCAATTCTTGGCAGTCCTTTTTCCTTCTTTATTTATTCTTTTATATTTTTTTTACTTGGTTCTTTTCATTTTGTAATTTTTATTTTTATTTTTTCTGATTTTTTATAAAATGCTAAAATAAACTCTCAATCAAATTAACACTAAAAATTAGATTTCCTAATTAATTCTTAATTAAAAGAAAAATGCAAACTAATACCAATTTGAACTAAAAATACAAAACGGACCCTTTTTGTTATTTTCTTTACATTTTGTTCTAAAATAAATTAATACTAATTGATACTAAAATTGTGAAATTAAATCCCTAAATGCAAGTGCATATATTTTTTTGTATTTTCATATGAATTATCATGCACAAATAAAATGCAACCAATTAACATAAAATTCAACAAAATTCACAAAAAAAATTGTAAAATAATAAAGAAATCATTTTATTTGAAACTTTTGGAATAATTTGCTTAGGGCAAAAATCACGTGCTCACAGCCATAATTTTATTTTTCCCTGAATAAGTTACAATTGTTCCTTTCTTTGTTTATTTCTCGCTTTGGTTTCCATTTACAGATTCTTTAGAAGCTATGAACTAACTTTTTTCATTTGATTTTGTAATGTTATCTTATGTTTTTATTTTTAGCCATGTCAATGATAAATCTTGGATTAGCAAATCATGAAACACGCCTGAATATGCATGTGGGCTAATAAATTTTTGGATTTTGCTTTTGAGCATGGTTCTATTGATGGACGCGTAATTAAGTGTCCGTATCTGAAATGTAGTTTTAAGTAAAAAAAGAAAAAATATAGTTGAAGAGAACCTACCTTGTAAGTCTTTTCTAAAGAATTATGAAGGTTGGTACTTGCATGGTGATCACGTCCAAATGCACGTCTCTAAAGAGGTATGACACGGACGTTTGCAATAATAAAAACCCAACAAAAAGTTAGGGTCGAATCTACATGGATCTAAGATGGGAGATAGAAGTATATATTCGGAATAAGCAAGTGAAATATCTAGATTGCACTTCCAGAATTAGGTTTTTGTTTCTACTTCTAAAATTAAGCTAATGATTTCAAATCTAAAGATATAAAACTAGAGATGATTATTTTTTTAGTGTTTCCAAATATATAAAATGACTAGGGTTTTGACCATGACCTAGGTATTTGCCTAATGGTATTAAGACTTTTATGCTTGTTTTATTGACTAGGGTGTATTATAGCTCACGAGACTACGTTGCCCACTCATACCTCTCGGTCATAGAGTGATTTTGTATCTCTAGGTTGAACGCTTTAATTGGGTTAATCAATCTCTCAATTGACCCAATTCCTTGTTAGATAAGTTAACCTAGACTAGGTCCCTCTTTCTCAAAAAGAGACTAAGTCAAATAGACATGAATCAATATTTGTAACCATTAATTCTACAACGAAAGCATGAACTAAGCTAAATAATAAACACCCATTCATAGACAAGCATAAAATTAATTACCCATAAAGTTTACACACAAGGGTTGGGTCACAACCCTAGTAAAAATCTAGCGACTCATAGTGGGTGTAGAAGAAAATATGAAAAAAAGATAATAAAACTCATATTGAAGGATTAAATAGAGAAATTAAATCACCAAAATAAGCTAAAGTTGCCTAAAAATCAAAGAGAAACGACTACACTACTTCAAATATTCAAAACTTGACCTAATTTTCTAAAACTCTTCTATTTAAACAAGGTTGATAATTTCGGACAAAAATGCCCTTCGGGAGGTTCTGCAGCCACACAATTTCATGTGCAGTCCAAAGAATTCTTCATCTTGCAGGGGGTGGAGGTTTTCGGCCACACAATTCTTAACTGCTGTCGCGAGGCAACATTTCTGCGGTTCGTAGATTTAGCACTGTCGCCGCAGCTTAGTATTATGTGGTCCACACCTTTACTTCTATGGCCACAAAGCATTTCTTCTGCGACCACACAATTCTTGTGCGGTGCCTCAATTTTGAGGGACTTTGAACTTGGGAATTTGGACACTCTCTGAAGTTGATCTCAAGTTCTTCTTTTGCGGCTGCACAATTCCTGTCGGCCCGCAGTTTGCTAGAAAGTCTGCTCGGATTCCCTTCATTATTTGCGGCGTAGGTGAAATTATGCGGTTCGCACTTTTTAAGCTTTTGCTCCTTTTATTTCCTTGTGTTTAGATTACTCCTTTTTGAGGTGGATTTCATCTCGGGAGTCCAACTTCCAACATTCCAACAATTTTACACATTTCATCAGTTTCGGGAACACAATTCAATGCTTTTAAACTAAAACAAAAGCTAAAAGGTACTAATAAATAGTCAAAATCCCCACTTATCAACTCCCCCAAACTTAAGTATTTGCTTGTACTCAGGCAAATAAAATAGTTCCTACCCCAAAAGTTAAGGGACATTACAGCTAGCCACGAGTGAACCATTTACAGCTCAGTTGGGACCAACAATTATCCACACCACTCATGCATTATTGACAAGTTAACAAGTTAAACATTTATGCACATATAGTTCTAATGTGACACTTGAGCATCAAGAGTTGACTTTATTCATCAAGGAAGCTCGCTCTCTCATGTAGGTCATGGTGGATCCCAAACTCCTTCTCATCTACTCTCTGTTTGCCTAGCTCACTTAAGAAATTTTAGCGCTCAATTCAAAGATTTGTGAAAGATTCACTCATCTCTCTCAAGAGAATGTCGCAAGTACAGCTTCAAGTACCATAGGTTTTCCATGTTGATCGCTACTAATGTAAACTCACTCGGCTTGACATCAAGTAGGTATTTTTCGGGATGTAATGAAGGATTTTGTATTAGGGATTGATACAATATGGATTAGTGGTTACACCTTCCTTAAGCACTCCATCTTTCAATTTGCCAATTCCATGAGGCATTTTCTTTTCCATGGGGGACTAGAGCAACTTAACATCACTCTTTCTTGATTATTACATTCATATTTCTCCATACCTGGGATCACTGCATTTCTTTTAATCCCTTCAACTCTTTTATTTATTCACTTTTTTTGCATTTCTCTTTTTGTTCTTTTTTTTCTTTGCCTTTCCTTCTCATCATTTCTTTTCTCTTTTTGTGCCTTGATACTTTTTTTTTCAAATTTCCTCCTCTCTCCCCCAAACTTACATTTTTAACCAATTGTTTCATATGAGTGTTCAAGAAATCTCGGGTGCCAAGAAAAGGTCACGATAGAACAGGTAAAGGCTTGTAACATGGTTTTCAAGTAAGAAAGGCTAAAGGCTTGAAGGGGTTGACTAGGGATGATATTATTAATAGGCAATAGAAAACTCAAACGGGCCAAAGAAAGCCTACAATCACTTCTCGAGCCAAGCAAAACTTATGATTTATCCTTAAAACACATTCGGGCAAGTTCTAGACCTTTCGCACGGGTACCTGGACTAGCAACAAAGCATCTGACCCCTCACGCAACTAGATTGTTAAAGAGGATAGAGTTCAGGGCCCAAATCATCTTTGAAAATTTTATAAAGTAATTTAATAATGTTATAGTAGAAGTGAATAGTATTTGAGATCATGAATAACAAGTACCAAGATGGTTGGAAGGCTTAGAAGCTAAACGAATTGAAGAAGATAAGTTTTGTCGAAAGTCGACAAGTTTGGTGTTACACCCTATGCGTTCTAAGGTGACGTATAATGAATATGAGACTTGTTAATTATGATTGAATAAGTGTAAATTCATAATATGACTACATATGATGTTTGGACATAAAATACAATTATTTGGAAAATTGGATATAACTTACGGAAAAATCGAGTTAAGATTTGCCTTGTAACGAGCTGTTTTGACAAATTAAATCTATAATGATGTCATTTGGGACATATATCATAACAAAAGGAAGGTATTTGAATCTAGTTTCAAACGGTCCAAATCATTTATTCATACGATAGCGGGGTAGAGAAATATGGATTTTAAATTAAGGGTCACCAAGTCACGTTGCCGCACTTCGGAGAAACTGGCAAGTTTATATGCCAAGTTGTGACATAGTTTTCTCCCAATATATTGAGAGTTACATGGAAATATTTATATGGAATTAACCCTATGTGTCTAGTTTCCAATGCTGCAAACTGTTTGTCAATACGATATCGGAGTAGAGAGATACAAGTATCCAAAGTGGTTCTGCTCAAGCTGCCAAACAGGCAGCTTACCCACCTGCTTGGAGAATTGGGGCGGTGGGATTATAGGTTGTCTTTATGCATTATATTTCGTGAATATCCAGAGATCAATTACTACAAAAAAATCTCAAACTCTCCAAGAACTTGTCCAAAGTTCCAAGAACATCAACACAAATCCCCATCAAAGGTGTTAAAGACTACAAGAGAATACTTCTATGATGTTGTGGTGTGATTGAGGGCTACTGTGAGCTAATTTGGGATGAGGTTTCAAGTTTTAGATGCTGTCCAAGATATATATAACATCTTCTTGATTGTTCCTAAGGTTAATCTTGTGTTGGTTGTATTTTTTGAGTGAAAACCCATAAGATGCACTTGAAGGAACATGAAATACGGTTGTCTTTTTGGTTGGACTGTTTTGTGGTTAAAAATATGGTTTGTGGTGGCTGAAAATTATGAGAAACAATTTGATAATGTTGTGTCTGCTGTTGTTAATGTGCTTGACGTACGAGGCTGTTTTGGAAGGCATTTTGTGGAGGTTTTAAACTAGAAATAATATGTTACATATAAGTATGATTTTCTGAAGGTTGTAAACTAATTTATGGAATAAGAGTTGGATTCAGTTTATATCTTGTTATGAGTAAAAAAAAGGAGCTTGCCGCTCAATATGATTGTTAAGATAATCGAAGAAACTCATAATGGATTATATTGTTGTTGTTGCTATTGTTGGTTATATTTGTTGTTGTTGGGCTATTGATGACCCTTAGTGGTCTTTGGGATGTACTAAAATAAGGGAGTTGCTTCCCGATTTTCCTTAAGTCATGCGACTAGCCAAATATGATGGTACGACATTATATGTTAACGGCATATCATTTCACTTGTTGCAGATGCAAGAAGTTGTGTTAAGCTTGGTTGAGTAATAAGGAAGATATCTTACATGTATGTTAAGGCTAATACCTTCTTTCATTTTTTCATGATCTCGTAATTACACAAGTTTGATAACAAGGCATAAAGAGAAATTCATATTCCTGAATTTATGTACATTTTTCTAGTCGCATAAGTTACAATATTCTCCCTTATCATATTCAATTGAATATTGTCTTCTTCTAGTCAAGAGAGCAGAGAGCCTATATATACAGTACTACAGTATTTTCATTACCATCGAGTTATAATCGATGGGCAGGCCCCTATTGGGAAAACTCTGATAAGATGGTAAGTTATATGTCAAGGCTACTGTGGCAGAGCGCCTATGGGCGAGCCCAGCATGGCCGAGATACAAAGCCTAGTATGGTCGAGTGCCTACGAGCAAGCCTACTATGGTAGAGCAATTATATATATATCGAGCCATATAGGGTCGAACAGCTATTTTACTTACTATATTGAGAGAGTTAAGTCAGTATCAGCAGGTAAGCATATCTTCATATTATTTTTGATTCTCAATTACTTTCAATTATTATATTATCAGTTCAGCTTTCAGTTATTTTGTTGCCTTACATACTCGGTACATTATTTCGTATTGACATCCCTTTTTGCCGGGGAATGTTGCATTTCATGCTTGCAGGTCCTGATAGACAGCTGGATAGATATCCCCAGTAGAGAGAGTCAAATATCAGCTTGGTTTGTACGTTCCACTTTCTCGGATTACCAGGTCTATACCTTGGATATTATTTTATATATATATAGGTTTGATGGGTAGGTCAAGGCCCTGTCCCGATCATGATACAGTTCAGTTATCTCTAGAGGCTTGTAGATGAGTCATGTATATTTTTGTCTATTAGTAGACGTTCATGGAGACCTCATAAGCCTGCACAGTTAGATATATATGAGCTTTTGCGTAATGAGAGAGATGATATTTTAAGATGATTCAGAGTATGACCTCATGCCTAAGTTAAGGGTTACCCCTTCAGAGTTCATAATTACAGAGTGGTACTCTCGGGCCGAGTATGGCATCAGGTGCTCGTCGCAGCCCATCGGTTTGGGTCATGACAGGATGACTGTGTCGCAACTGTACTGGATAAGTCAGACAGCTTTGCAGTGGTTTTCTGCATCCAGTTGTTGAGGCTTGCAAGTGTTTGGGAGACTCGCAGCGTAGAAAGTGGAGCAGTAGGCATGGACACCGACTTCAAAGACGAAGTGGAACCTGTGGCAGGAAATGCAGGAGGAACTGAAGATGATGGTGGACGCATTGCTGCGGTACTGGAAGAAGGCTCAGCTGAAGTGGATGGACTATCAATTGCCTCCGCAACTACCATAGTTGGCTCGTCAGACTGGCCCGTAGTGGTAGGAGGCTGAACCTTCTTCTTTGGGTTCGTAGTGTCCAACAGAGAGTACCATGAGAACAGCTTCTTTAGCCGTACCTTCGTATCATAATCACTCGGCTCTACCCCCACATCCATAAGATACTCATGATAGTGTTAGGATATGTGTAAGACGAGTCATCTTGCCTAGTGATCACAAAGATGTTGGCCAAAATCACGACACACACATATACTTATTAGGGACCCGACCATGATAGAAGCAACTAGAACTGCCCGTGATATTGGAATATAAGTCTCATTCTGGAATGGGTCTAGTATGTTGTAGACTAAGGTATGCCACCTTAGCGTCAAAGTTCAGATTGTGTCTCTGAATAGGAACCTCTGCTATGATCCATGGTGGTGGTGGCCTAGGAGTTGCAAGAATATCTGCTAACCAGGTGTCACGCCCCAAACCTGGGGAGGCGTGGCTAGCACCCAGTGTCATACTAGCCCGAGTGAACCACTCTGTGACTCATTTTTTCTTTAACTATCATAGGCCAGCATGGGCAGAAATCATAATGTATAACTATAAGTGGGAAAATACTGTATCAGCGAACCATCTTTCTTAAAACATGAATACATATGGACCGTCAATGCCTTTGACATATTGTACAAAACGAACCATTTTCTACAAATCCTCTAAGATTATTTGACATCAAATGGGACAGGGTACCGGCATACTCATAAATCTGCAGTAAAAATATGACATGATGACTTATAGACTCGGATGCACTCCGAATGAGGAGAAGTCTAACCAATCCTTCGCCGAATGTTGACCTCGTCTGTTATGAGGGTTTGGCAATCTGATTGTCTATACCTGCAGGCATGAACGCAGTGTCCCCAACAAAAGGAAATTAGTACAAATTATGTAACGAGTATGTAAGGCAGAATTGAAACATAATAGTAAGTCAACATTAATTAAGCACATATAAGAATCAACCTAAATCTCTTAAGTGACATCGTATATGCATACTTATTATGATCATATATATATAATGCTTCTCTTTAAAATTATTATCCATATCTTATGATGCATGAATGCCCAACTGATCAGTGGTAACTGCCCGACCATCCGTCGTACGGTGGTAAATATATGACTGCCCAATCGGTAGTAAATAATACATAACTGCCCATCCGGTGGTAACTGCCCGACCGGCCATAGCTCGATGGTAAATGCATGATTGCCCAATCGGTCGTAGCTCGGAGGTAAATGTGTAACTGCCCAACCGATCGTAGCTTGGTGGTAAATGAATATGCATGACTTCCCAACCGGCCTTAGCACGGTTGTAAATGCACAAAGTGTCATGTATCACTATATTATAAACATTAACATCTTTATCATATACCTCAATAGATAACTAGATACATACTTAGACATGCTTGAATATTACTTTATGGGAATGAATAACATAGACATCCTTACTGCTAAGAGTAGAACCTCTTATGGAATATCATTACGTTTATGTATCGTCGCCTAGATCATGACAAAAGAAAGAAGGATTAGCCTTAACATACGTGTAGGATCTCTTCCTTATTACCCAACCAAGCTCAATACAACTTTTTCCATCTACAACAAGTGAAATGATATTGCCATTAACATATAATTCGTACCATCGTATTTGGCTAGTCGTATGACTTAAGGAAAATCGGGCAGAAAATCCCCTATTTTTAATACATCCCAAAGACCACAAAGGGTCATAAACATCCCAACAACAACAACCAATAATAGCAACAACAACGATATAATCCAATATGAGTTTCTCTGATTATCTTAACAATCATATTGAGAGGCAAGCTCAATCTTAGGCACAATCAAGAAGATGTTATGCATACCTTGTACAACAGATACAACTCGAAACACTATCTCAACTTATCTCACAATAGCCCCACCACAGTACCATAGAATCATTCTCTTGTAGTCATTAACATCTTTGATGTTGATTTGTGTTAATTTCTCTTGAGTTTGGTTCTTGGGATCTTGGACCAGTTCTTGGAGAGCTTGAAAGAGTTTTAGTGTAAGAAATCTCTGTATATTGACAAAATGTATGGGTTAAAGACAACTTATAAGCCCACCGCCTCAATTCTCCAAGCAGGTGGGTAAGCTGCCTACTTGGCAGATTGAGCAGTTCCACTTCGGACACTTATATCTCTCTACTCTGATATCGTATTGATAAACGGTTTGTAGATTTAGAAACTAGACATATAGGGATTTAATTTCAGATAATTATATTCATGTAAATCTCAATATATTGGGAGAAAACTGTGTCGCAACTTGACCTATAAACCTGCCAGTTTCTCCGAAGTGTAGCAACATGACTTGGCGACCCTACTTTAAAAATCCATATTTCTCTACCTCAATGTCGTATGAAAATATGGTTTGTGCAATTGGAAACTAGGTTCCAAGAACTTCATTTTGGTTTATAATACATCTCAAAAAGACCTTATATAACACATGAAATATACTGCTCAAAATACTTTATTACAAGGCAAATTCTTAGTCGATTTTTCCACAACTTAAATCCGATTTTTCCCAAACTTTATATTTCATATCCGAACATAATATATAGCCGTATCACGACTTTAAACTCATTTAAAACATCATTAAAAAGTCTCATTTATCCTAACTTACCTAATGCTTTGATTAACTTCCTTAGCATTGTGGAAGGATTTCATCCCTTTTTGAGCTTACATCAATTTACATATGGCGTACTTTCATGTACGGAAATATGGGGCGTAACATCATTCCCCTATTTGGAATATTCTTCTTCGAGTGTTGATTGATGCACTTATCATTATCATAACTTATAGCTCTTGCGAGTACTTTACTACTCTTCTTGCCATCTAGGAAACTGTTCTGTGAATAAATCCAAAGGCTAGGAAATTCCCCCTTATATGACTCTTTCTCACACACGACCTATGGTCGGAATTATTACAATCTCGTAACTGTTTCTACCTTCTATCATGTAGCATGTACGACCATGTCCTTGCATGTGCGCATTATGGCTCTTTCATAACAATATTAAATCTCTTACCAACTGTCTTTCTGGATGTAGGTAACATTGTATTATGAATAAAATAGAATTTAGGAGTCTGAATTCTTACAACTAAGATCTACCGCACGATATAGAGTAAGGAGAAAGAGTGACAATCCTAAATTCCATATAGCCTCATCCTTATAAGTGTGGTGCACAACACATCTATAAACAAGACTATACTAGACACGGCTTGTAGACTCCCTAGGACAGAACTGCTCTGATACCACTTTGTGACGCCCCAAACCTGGGGAGGTGTGGCTGGCACCCAATGCCATACTGGACCGACAAATCACTCAGTGACTCACTTTTTTCTTTCTTAACTATCATGGGCCAACATGGCCACAACTAGTAATGTATAACCATAAGTGGGAAAACACTGTATCAACGAGCCATCTTTCTTAAAATATGAATATATATAAGCCGTCAAGGCCTCTGACATACTGTAAAAAATGAACCATTTTCAACAAAGCCTCTAAGATTATTTGACATCAAATGGGACAGGGTACCGGCCTACTTATAGTCTATAGCAAAAATCTGACACAATGACTTATAGACTCAGATGCACTCCAAATGAGGTGGAGTCTGACCGATCCTTCACTGAATGCTGACCTCGTCTGCTATGAGGGCTTGTCAAACTAATTGTCTATACCTATAGGCATGAATGCAGAATCTCTAACAAAAGGACGTCAGTACAAATAATGTACCAAGTATGTAAGGCAGAACTGAAACATAACAGTAAGTCAACATTAATTAAGGACATATAAGAATCAACCTGAATCTCTGAAGTGACACCGTATATGCATACTTATTATACTCAAATATATAAGGCTTCTATTTGATATTATTATCCATATCTTATGATGCATGACTACCCAACTGATCAGTGGTAACTGCCCGACCAGTCGTCGCATGGTGGTAAATGTATGACTGCCCAACTGGTGGTAAGTAATACATAACTGCCCATCCGGTGGTAATTGCCCGACCGGCTGTATCTCGGAGGTAAATATGCTCGATGGTAAATAAATATGCATGACTTCCCAACTGGTCGTAGCACGGTGGTAAATGCACGAAGATGCATGTATCACTATATTATAAACATTAACATCTTTATCATATACCTCAATAGATATACTAGATACATACTTAGACATGCTTGAATATCACTTTACGGGAATGAATAACATAGACATCCTTAACTGCTAAGAGTAGAAACACTTATGGAATATCATTACATTTATATA
This sequence comes from Nicotiana glauca, assembly GCA_026770625.1. NCBI lineage: Eukaryota > Viridiplantae > Streptophyta > Magnoliopsida > Solanales > Solanaceae > Nicotiana > Nicotiana glauca. The sequence continues at coordinate 76,467 of MU665606.1, forward strand.
TCGTTGCTTGGATCATGCCAAAAGAAAAAAGGCTTAGCCTTAACATACCTGTATGATCTCTTCCTTATTACTCAACCAAGCTCACACACCTTCTTTCATCTATAACAAGTGAAATGATATTGCCATTAACATGTAATGTCGTACCATCGTATTTGGCTAGTCGTATGACTTAAGAAAAATCAGGCAGCAAATCCCCTATTTTTAATACAACCCAAAGACCACTAAGGGTAATCAACTGTTACATCTCGCGTTTTCGTACGTTAAAAGTTTCGTATTCAGTTAATTGACGTAGACTCGGGGATAAGATCATCTTGACACTAACGTATTTACACTATTTATATCAAGCGATAAATAAGTGTTATGAAGGATAAAGGGGTACGCGAATTAAAGAAAACGAATTTCATTGAAAGTGGCCAATTTGGGATAAAATATGGGTCGAGCGATAATACCTGATGATTATGAACTAGTATCATGCAAGGTACCATATGACCATGCTAGTATAATGTATAAAATATAGTATATATAAAGTATATTAAAAATAAATAGAATTTTAAATAATTTGTGATAATTTTTAAATTGCACGGACAATTGGTTAATTATCGGATAATGGGACATTACTTAATTAACTAATAAATGAATAAAAATTTATAATTATCACAACCACAACGTGGCAGCTAACCACATAAGAAAGAAGTGACTAAGGGTCACATTTTCTTATGTGGCCATCTAGGAACAAAGCCTTAATTACATGTCAGATAAGAGACAAAGTCATAAAGACTTAATAAGTCTCTGATAAGGAACCATATGCACTTTCCCTTCAAAGTGGAAAGCAATTCAAAGATATAGTTATAACCCATGAATCTTAGTAACGTTAGAAGCAGAAGCTTAGTTCTCGTTCCAAGAAAAGCTTCGTAAGGTCAGAAACAAATTCGTTCAAAAGTTCGAAGAATCAAAAGCAAAATTTCGTTCAATCAACTAAGGTTTTCCAACGGAATATTATACGGAGTTTTCTGTACTCCAGATATGTTAAAGTCATCACTTCTTTCTTTTGATATGGTCCAAATTATACCGAAGAATGAGCAAGCGCACAATTTTCATAAATTACTCTATTCATAGAAATATTAGGGATGTCTATATTTTTGATTCCCTGTGCGAATTATTACTATCTTCTATTCATGGGTCTCAGAACAATACGTAATTGAAAAAAGTTTATCCAGAAGGAATATTGAGATTTTTACGTATTTTTCATGCATTTCACCCATGTATACATATGCATTGAGCCATGACCAGATGGCGTTATATACGCATATATATGTAAATATATGTATATGGGATATGGGAAAAGGTTACGGCGTTATATACGCACCACCACCTGATCAGCTGGTATATGTTGATGATGTTGCCCACAGTGAACGAGACGATATGATGGATTGCCCTCAGTGGTTTGATGATATAATGTACACCCCTACCTATGCATGGTACGACATTTATTCGCACTTGTATGGAATTATAAATGTTTTAGAATTATAAAGTTATTTCATGTTTGCTAGCTGGTAGAATTTTGTTAGAAACACTTGCACATGCCTACACGTAGCAGAACACTCCTATTGGGGATGAATTCCTCCTGTTTTTGTTAAGGATGGAGGTACGCCCTCGTTTATCAATTATAATTGTAAGAGTGGCCCTAGTTGGCCAGTTAGTTGTCAGCATGACCATGAGATTGATGGGGCACGGAATGTCAATTGTTAGATTTCAGATGTTGGGTCTTGTATGAGTGGTGGTAACCGAGACTTGGTAAAATTGTGGAAAGAGTCGAAGAAGACCTTTTGTGAACATCATTGTAGGATATGAGTTATTGACTTGTTTTTCCCCTTGCTGTGTTGTGACCTTAGGATTTGAATTGTGATTCTGCCGTCATTTTGTATCATCGTTTATTATAATCTTGTTCTTAATTATTGTATTTATCCCTTATTATGAATTGTAGCATTCTTGGTCATTCATGCAGTCTTTACATATTTATATGTCGTTACCATTATTCCTATGATTATACTGTTTATTGACCGGTAGGTGACTCGACTGTTCCTCGTCACTACTCCACCGAGGTTAGTCTTGATACTTACTGGGCACCGTCGTGGTGTGCTCATGATACTCTTCTGCATATTTTTGTTGTGCAGATACAGGTACTCCCACTCAGTTCTGTCAGCCTTGGAGGGAGGCGTATCGGTAGAGACTTCAAGGTATATCTGCTACATCCGCAGGCCGAGAAGTTCCTTTCCAGCTTTCTGCATTAAGTATAGCTCTTCCAGTATTTCTCCTTTGTATAGATATTCTCGAGTCAGAGCCTCTTATATATCCCTTAGCTTGTGATTTGTGAGTTTTCGGGTCTTTTGGGGAGTTTGTTAGCTCCGAGAATTATTATGGTATGTGCCGAGCGTCACCTTAAACACCATTTATTTTTTCGAGTTCAGTTTTATTTATTTTCTTCCGCAAATTTTGGTTTACCTTCCACCTTGTTAGGCTTACCTAGTCATAGGGACTAGGTTCCTTCACGACATGTTCATGGAGGGTGAACTAGGGTCATGACAAGTTGGTATCAGAGCTCTAGGTTCATAGGAGTCACAGATCACAAGTCGGTTTATTAGAGTCTCGTGGATCGATACGGAGATATCTGTATTTATCTGCGAGAGGCTATGTAACCGTTAGGAAAATTCCACTTCATTTGATTTCCCTCTCGTGCGAGATTTTTGACATCCATAATCCTAAACCTCTGTCTTCTACTCTCGCACAGATGGTGAGGACACGTACTACCCGAGGTGATCAGGCACCCGCGCCCCCTACTGCAGCCGTCGGAGGTTGGGGCCGGGGTAGAGTTCGAAGACGCCCAGGTGGTGCAGCGAGAGCACCTGCGCGAACTGCCGCCGAGGTATCACCAATAGATCCAGCCGGAGCCCAGGCACCTGACACGCCTACTGCTACTACTACTACCCTAGCCATTTAGTAGACTCTGGCACAGTTCATGAGTATGTACAACACTTTGGCTCTGGCAGGATTGTTTCCCCTTACTGCAGCCACATCCCAGGCCGGGGGAGGAGCACAGACTTCCGCCGCCCGCACTCTTGAGCAGTGAGCGCATGTTGAGCAGGTCCCAGAGATTATTCCTGCGCCTCCTGTGGCACCAGTTCAGCCCGAGGGCATGGCAGCGGCTTCCGAGCAGGAGCAGATGAGACTAGAGAGGTTTAAGAAGTATGATCCTCCCGTGTTCAGTGGATTAGCACCAGACGATGCCTTGGGGTTTCTTGAAGAGTGTTACCGTATTCTCCGTACTATGGGTATCTCTGGATCGAGTGGGGTTTCTTTCACTACTTTTCAACGTTGAGGAGCCGCCTATGATTGGTAGCGCACCTATGAGTTAGACAGTCCAGACGAGGCAGCTTCACTGACTTGGACTCAGTTTTTAGATATGTTTCTGAGAGAGTTTGTTCCTCGGAGCCTTAGGGATGCATGGCGCGCGGAGTTTGAGCATTTGCGCCAGGGTGCTATGACCGTCTCGAAGTATGCTGTCCGTTACACTAGTTTGGCTAGACATGCCTCAGCCTTGGTTTCTACTGTTCGCGAGAAGGTTCGCTGGTTCATTGAGGGTCTTATTCCTAGCATCAGGTCCAGCATGGCCCCTGAGTTGGAGATGGATATTCCATATCAGCAGGTGGTAAACATTGCTAGGAGGATAGAGGGTATGAATGCTAGAGAGAGAAAGGGCAGGCAGGGTCATGAGAGAGAGAGCAGACGAGACCAGGAGCGAGAGTTTGAGGAGGAGAGGGGTCCTCGTAGGCCGAGGAGATATACAGGTCCTTATTTTGGAGGCAGGGTGCGTCATGGTAGAGGTTTTGCGGGTCAGCCAGTTCAGTTCGCGCTTCAGACTCAACATGGTAACTCAGGTGCTTATGGGTCTCGGAGTACCCGTATCGCACAGTTCCCCCTGCCTCATCAGCAGAGAGGGTGCTTTGAGTGTGGAGATACTAGCCACATAGTGAGAGATTGTCCCAGACTTCGAACTGGTGTGTCCCTGCGAGGTATTCAGGCAGGTAGAGGGCGCCCAAGAGGAGGAGGCCCAGCTCGTTGATGTGTTTCATATCGTCGTCTTGAGGGCAATGTGCCAGTTGAATGATATTCAGGTACGGATTCGGTTTATTATTGAGGGGCACTATCTGTAGTTCATCACAACTCTGCTTATCGGGGTGAGTTTCCCTTATTTGTTGTTCCATTTATGAGTGTGTTTCATGATTTGTACTCTATTTACGTGATTATTCTGTTGGGAGGTTCTATGAGTGATAACCGTGTCTAGCGTCTGTTTCTAACTGTTGCCGAGGATTATGAGGCAGTAGTAAATTCATGTTGTCTGTTTCGGTAGGTTTGATATGATCACTGAGTATTATTGGTTACGAGCTGTGATTTTTATGCTCCACCGGTGTGGGAGCCAACCTGTATTGTAATTTGTAGACGGAATTGATCTAGTGAGAGTCTCTAGATGGGTTGATGTGTGCCCTACTTGTGATTCAGTGTTGAGGGCGGGACCCTCGTGATTTCAGGTAATTGATATGCTGAGACCGGGCTGTGTACTGCAGTGAGAGGTTATATCAAAATAAGATCATTATGAGTCTTTATATGCTTTCATTCCTTCTTGTTAGATGTTTTGTCGATTTGTGTTCTAGAAGGGCATGTGCTAGTTGATTTGTTTGTTAGTTACCTTATGTGTTTCCTTCTCGTATTCAGTCATTTCAGTTCTATGCTTCTTGAGTTTTAGCTTATGGGTGTATACCCGTTGGTGTTGGCTGAGACTTGGTTGTTCGGGTGTTTTGTTATGCGGATTTCGTGGTTATTGTATTATTGCCAGTGTTGTGGAGGTTTGAAAAGAGTTCCTGTTGGATATGAGGCTTATGGCCGGTACGGATTTGATCTCAGGCAAGTATTGCTATTAGAAATGTTATTGTGGGCCTATGTGTGATGTGTCATGTTGTGTGGTTGTACCTTGTGTGTATTGGCTTGTATTGAAATAGCTGGTTGAGACTGATACCGGGCATGGATTAGGATCGAGTCTTTTGAAATGGATGGAAGGTGAGAATTATGGCTTTAAGGCCTATTGGTATTGTTAGAAAGGTTAAATTTCAGTTAAGATGGTGTCGCCAGGCTTAAGTGGATTTGGGTGACGTGGGATCACCCGCGGGTGTATGTTGGAAGTGCGCACTCAGTGACTTGAAGACTTCAGGTATCTTCTCTATGCTCGTTGGAGGACAAACGAATGTTTAAGTATGGGAGGATGTAACGACCCGACCGGTCGTTTTTAGAATTCACACCCCGATCCCCTATTAACTGCTTCCCCTAAGTTCATTTTTGCTATTTTGGTTTGCCGGGACGTTCGGTGTTGAGTCTCGGAGAGTTTTGGGGCACGTAGTCCCTAAATGAGAGCTTAAGTGTTGAAAAGTGGTCTGTAGTCAGAACAGTGTGAAGACGACCTCGGAATGGAAATCTGATAGTTTCGTTAGCTCCTTAGGTGATTTCGGGGTTGGGAGCATGTTCGGAATGTGTTTTGGAGTTCCGTAGCTAATTTAGGCTTGAAATGCCGAAATTTGAATTTTTGAAGTTTCCGGTCCGATAGTGAGTTTTTGATCCGAGGGTCGGAATGGAATTTCGAAAGTTGCAGTAGTTCCATCGTGTCATTTGGGATGTGTGTGCAAAATTTCAGGTCATTCGGACATGTTTTGGTTAGGTTTTTTATCGAAAGCGTGTTTTGATGAAATTTGAAGTTCTTAGGCTTAAATATTTGATTAATTCGAGTTTCTGGCGTTGTTTTAGGTGGTTTAAGGATTGGTGCGAGTTTGAATAATGGTGTGGGTTATGTCCGTAGGGTTGGTTGAGGTCCCGAGGGCCTCGGGTGTGTTTCGGATGGGCTACGGGTCATTTCCCCTTGTTTTTTTTAAAACTGTTGTTGCTGCTTCTGGTACTCCTTCTTCGCATTCGCGATCTGGCCATCGCATTCGCGAAGGCTTATCTTGGCCACCTAGAAATTCCTTCTTCGCGTTCGCGTTTAGAGCCTCGCGTTCGCGATGCTCTGTCTCTCCCTTCAATGCGTTCGCGTATACCCTCCTGCGTTCGCGTAGCTGTACTACCTCATCCTTCGCGTTCGCGTACGTATTAACGCATTCGCGTAGGGCAGTCCATGGGCCTCTAAATTCTTCTTCTTCGCATTCGTGTATGCCCAGTCGCGTTCGCGATGACCAATTTTTTGGGCAGACAGATTAAATTCCAATTTCGAGGGTTTCACCATTTTTATCACATTTTGGCTTCTAGAGCTCGATCCTTGGCGATTTTTGAAGGGATTTTCACCTGGGAGACTTGGGTAAATGTTTCTCACTCGATTTAGACCAAGTTTCATGAATCTCCTCTTAATTTCATCCTTTAATTTCAGATTTTTAATGAAAAATGGGTAGAACTTCATAGACCGAATTAGTGAGTTTTGAGGTGGTGTTTGACCTCCGATTTGGGAGATTTTTATATGGTTAGACTCGTGAGAGTACGAGGGTTCTGAAAATGTAAAAAATTATCCGATTCCGAGATGTTGGCCTGAGGGGCATTTTGGTTATTTTACCTGATTTCGCATTTTAGCTTTGAATTAAATAGTAGAACCTGTTGCTTGAGATGTTATTTACAATGTGTGATTTAATTGAATAGATTTGGGCCATTTAGAGTCGAGTACTCGTGGCAAGAACGTGGTTGCTAGTTGATTTTGGCCGGTTCGAGGTAAGTATCTTGCCTAACCTTGTGGTGGACTTCCCCTTAGGATTTGAGTCTTCTTTGCTGATTGTATTCCTTGTACGCGAGGTGACGAGCGCGTGCTCGGATTTATTTGTGGAAAATTGCCCATTTTAGGCTCTTAGATCGTTATAATCACCGAATATGAAATTGTTCTTGATACGATTGATTTCCATGTTGTTAGTTTCACCTCTACATGATTTACTTGGAATTTATTGCCCTTTTGGTTATAGTTGTTGCCTAATTTATTTTACTTGTTTAACTGTGGACACTTACCCCTCTATAGTCATACTATCATTCTTAATTGCTTGTCCTTATTTGGTAAACATCATTTCTATCTCTCATGTAAATAATTGGCCTTAATTGGAAAGAAGTTATATATCCTATGTTTAGTTGATATTTTCCCTAATTGTAATTATTTGATTCAGGTTAGCTTCCTTGTTATTGAACTGAGTATTATGGAATCATTGTTTCGTATTATTTCTCCCTTGTTGAGTTGTTCTTATTGCGCTTAGTATTTCCCTGTTACGGTTATTCCTTGTGAGTTAGTTGTACCGTCTTTTGGTGAACGGAATTTCTTGAGTCGATTCTCTTGCTTTGTTCCTGTATATATTGTCATTTGTTGTATTGTACTTGAGATTGTGATGCACTAGGTTTCTGTCGTGCGGTTGTTGAGATTGTGATGCACGAGGTCTTTGCCGTGCGGTTGTTGCTACTGTGATGCACGAGGTTTCTATCGTGCGGTTGTTGTTGATGGGTTGCACGAGGTCTTTGCCATGCCATTATTGTTATTGATGTTTTGCACATGCGGCGTAATAAGGCGGGATATGCTATATGCTTATATGTGGGTTGCGCATGTGGCAGAAGAAGGTTGGAAATTGTTATGCACGTGTGGCAAAATAAGGTGGTGCCTATTATATTATTTATTGCACACGTGGCGAAATAAGGGGGGCTACGTCATGGATTGATTGTATATAGTTGTGACGACCTATTGAGGCATTCCTATTTGTTCTATATTGTGATTGTGGGTTGTTTACCTGCATGAGCATTACCGCTTAGGAGTTGTGAGGGAACATCGTACGTACGGACCGTTCTCCTTTTAATGTTTTCTAGCTGGTAGAATTTTGTTAGAAACACTTGCACATTCCTACATGTAGCTGAACACTCCTATTGGGGGTGAATTCCTCCTGTTTTTGTTAAGGATGGAGGTATGCCCTCCTTTATCAATTATAATTGTGAGAGTGGCCCTAGTTGGCCAGTTAGTTGTCAGCATGACCATGAGATTGATGGGGCACGGGATGCCAATTGTTAGATTTCAGATGCTGGGTCTTGTACGAGTGGTGGTAACCGAGACTTGGTGAAATTGTGGAAAAAGTCGAAGAAGACCTTTTGTGAACATCATTGTAGGATATGAGTTATTGACTTGTTTTTTCCCTTGCTGTGTTGTGACCTTAGGATTTGGATTGTGATTCTGTCGTCATTTTGTATCATCGTTTATTATAATCTTGTTGTTAATTGTTGTCTTTATCCCTTATTGTGAATTGTAGCATTCTTGGTCGTTCATGCAGTCTTTACATATTTATATTTCGTTACCATTATTCCTATGATTATACTATTTATTGGCCGGTAGGTGTCTCGACTGTTCCTCGTCACTACTCCACCGAGGTTAGTCTTGATACTTACTAGGCACCGCCGTGGTGTGCTCATGCTACTCTTCTGCACATTTTTGTTGTGCAGATACAGTTACTCCCGCTCAATTCTGTCAGCCTTGGAGGGAGGCGTATCGGTAGAGACTTCAAGGTATATCTGCTACATCCGCAGACCGAGGAGTCCCTTTCCAGCTTTCTGTATTAAGTATACTCTTCCAGTATTTCTCCTTTGTATAGATATTCTCGAGTTAGAGCCTCTTATGTATCCCTTAACTTGTGATTTGTGAGTTTCCGGGTCTTTTTGGGAGTTTGTTAGCTCCGAGAATTATTGTGGTATGTGCCGAGCGGCACCTTAAACACCATTTATTTTTTCGAGTTCAGTTTTATTTATTTGCTTCCGCAAATTTTGGTTTATCTTCCGCCTTGTTAGGCTTACCTAGTCATAGGGACTAGGTGTAATCACGACATATTCATAGAGGGTGAACTAGGGTCATGACATAGGTCTTGTGGGAATGACCGATGTTGCAATCAGGAAAGCCAACAGCACTGTGGTCCCTCTGATCATATCTGAAATCTATCGAGCTTTGACTATGTGCGGGGAAGGGGAAAGTTCTTCCAGGGTTGCAATTTGTTACTACAGTTATGGATGCAAGAACACCTCTATCACCGGGTTGGGTACATGAATTATAGTTTGACCGGATTGAGCTGCAATAAAGAATTTGAAACCCGGGTAACAGGTATTGAATTCCCTACGGGTACTGAATCTTGGCTAGCACATCTGAGGTCCTTGACTGTTGATAAGATCGATTGGGCATTCGGATGGCTCCCTACCACCGAAGCAGTGTACATTTCAACTGAAGTGTCTTATATCCTCTTGATGGGCATCCGGAGCATCCAACCCTATGCTCCCTACAGGGTCTTGCGACAACTAGGAAGATTTCAAAATATCCACAATGATAAAGATTTGAGTAAACATGTCATTGAACTAGGCCCAAAAGCCGCATTTCCAGAAGGGAAAATTCGCCAAATATGGAATGAGTGTAGGTTCCTTGAACCTAAGACCATAGTGCGAGAGCGAGACTGGGCTAGAAGTGAACTGGTGAAGTAGACCCTAAGTACATGATTTGGTTCGGCAAAAGATTCCAGATTCCTGAAAGGCCCGCAAAGAGGCCACACGTCCAACAATTTACCGATGAGGCCTAGGTGCAGTGGGATTGGTTGACTAAGGAGAATGAGTACATATCCAAAATAAACCAATTGGAAAGGCAAGTCATGGAGCTTTAATTTGAAAATGGTGTTCAAGCCGCCGCAGACGAGGGAGAAAAGAAGAAGTTGGCCCAGGAAAATGAGGCCCTTAAAGCTCAGATTAGAAAGATGAAAACAGCTACCAATAACCCGGAAAGAAGTCGGGCTGATGAAAGACTTAAAAGTGGTCTAAAAAAGAAAGTCCTCAAGTGCCAAGAAGACCTGGAAAAGTCTGAAGATAATCTAGCAAAAATCCGGGCACATTGGACAAAGAAAGCAGAAGAACGAGCACGATTTGTGCAGCAAATGAAGAGAAATTATGAAGGGACTATCACTAGCCTGAGAAGAAAGGTGACTACTCTTGAGGATGAGGCAGCCCAGCGGGTTAAAGATTTCAAGGCTGATAGGGAGCATTGTTATAAGCTGATGGCTAAAATGGAGAGAGAAATACAGCAATTACAAGATCACCATTTCCACGACTCCCAAGTATTGGAAGCTCAGAACCAGCTAATAGGGCGGTTACTTCAGGAAAAGGGCAAAATCAGAGAAACGATTAGGGCCATTGCTGACTATATTACCATGAAATGCCAAGCGTGCGAGGACATGACTCGTAATACTTTCTTTGCTGCAGTGATGATTTTTGTCCGTCAAATTATGAGCGATTTAGAGAGATTGCAAGGGTGTCTTTCACATAGGCCCATGGCGAGGGCGAATGATACCCCGCGGGCCCCAGTAGTTGAAGCTTTAATGTATTCTTGATTTTTCAGTCATTAAGTCCGTATTTCCTTTTTTACTAAAGTCTATCAGTGGTTTGAGTCAGTATTTTCTTTTGATGAAATATGATAGTTGATTTTGGAGTCTGTATTTCTTCTTTTCGTCAGAGTCTGTTAGTTGTTTTAATCTGTCAGCTTTGAGTTTTTGTAATCAAAGTATTTGCTATCTATGAAAATTGAAAATCCCAAAACATTTTGCTTCTCTTTTACATTTATTTCCCAAGAACTACGCTTGGTTTGATTCATGCGGGGTCATGATACATAGGCAATCTCTATAGGATTCAACCATAACTAATAAAATAAAAAAAGAAAAAAAAGGAAAACGAAAAAGGAAAAACACGAGAGGAGAAGTAAAGAAAAAGAAAAGTAAGAGCAGAAAAACAAGAGAAAGGCATGGGAAGGTAGAAACAAAAGAGAAAACAAGAATGAAAAAGAAAGGGAAGAAAAGAAAAGGAAGTTGCAAAATAGAAATAAGGAAAAGCCGGGATGACGCAAGCAGTCGAGTAAATACATAATAGAAACGATTAACTACTTAGGTGCATTCATTCCCCAAATGTGCAGCTACCAATCTGTTAAAGCTCTAACCCCTAACGAAATTGTTGTTGATGTTGAGCCCAGGCAGGTGGTTAGTTGCTCTGGCATTCTGGCAACCCATTCCTACAATACACGTTCAAAAGGCAGGTTGAACATCACTAACCAAGAATTGGAGGCGAGTATTGTTGACCCATCAAAAGAAGTGGTAGAAGTTTATGTTAATGCGATGAAAGAAGAGATGTATAAGTTGAAGCAACAAATGGCCGAAATGTATCAAGCCTGGGTAAAGGGGCATCCACCACCGGTTTATCCCGCCAACCCTGCTTATATCCCACCGTTGGATCAACCTCAAGATCCTCTCACTATGAATTATTCCCCGAACTTTCCTACCTACCAACAATGCTATGGCACCACCTCCCAAACACCACCAGCCCCACCACCTAAACCAACCTCATACCCTCCCCCACCAACCACTCATGTGTTCGTGGCACCTCCACCTGCTGCATTGCACCGATCTTCCAGCGAGCCTCTGTTCCAGACTCAAGACAATCATTATTATCCCCCAGAACCAACCTTCAAAGCACCAGAACCATGTTCTTACACTCCTCATTTTGATCTTTCGGCAGAAATTGAGAAGCCTCCTAAGAATTTTGAGCAGGAGGAGATGGTTAGGAAAGTCAAAAGCTTGGAGAAATCTTTCAGGAATATGCAAGGGTTAGGTGGACAAGTAAGCGTGGCCTATAAAGACCTGTGTCTGTTCCCAGATGTCCAATTACCAACAGGGTTCAAGCTGCCTAAGTTTGATTTATATGATGGGCATGGTGATCCAGTGGCACTTCTGAGAGGTTTTTGTAGCAAGATGAGAGGGGCGGGTGGAAGAGATGAATTACTGATGGCTTGTTTTAGTCAAAGTTTAAGTGGCTCAGCTTTGGAATGGTACACCCGACAAGATCATGGTCGTTGGTATACTTGGGACGATCTGGCCCAAGCATTTGCCTGTCATTTTCAGTAAAATCTTGAAATTATCCCAGACTGTCTGTCACTGATAAATATTGAGAAGAAACTCGGGGAAAGTTTCAGAGAATATGGCTTCCGTTGGAGAGAGAAAGCAGTGAGGGTTGATCCTCCTATGAAAGAGAGTGAAATGGTTTATTATTTCTTGCAGGCCTTAGAGCCCACTTATTTTGGTCACTTAGTATCTACAGTAGGGAAATCTTTCAATGAAGTGGTAAAAATGGGAAGCATGGTGGAGGAAGGACTCAAGACCAATAAGATCATGAGTTATTCAGAAATCAAAGAAACCACCCAGTCCATTCAAAGCGGCACTGGGGGCGTATTGGGAAAGAAGAAGAAAGAGGACGTTGCGGTACTTGAGTCAAGAACTTGGTCCAAGGGCCCGTCACCTTACTATAACAAGCCTCGACCTACCCCCAAACCTACCCCCACACTCCATATAGTCCACCACAACACTACTACCCACCTCCAGATCCCCACTTCTATGTCCATCATGTACAAACATACCCTCAACCTCCTGCCCACGCGAAATGGTGTGCGCCAAACCTACAAAATACTTACCCAGCTCCCCAAAACACTTACCTACCTCCAAAAGCCTACACAAATCCCCATAGAGCAGGTTTCCGACCTAACCAAACCTTCAAGAATGAGAGGATGCAGAAGCAGAAGACTTTCACTCCATTGGGAGAGTCATATACCAGTTTATTTCACAGGTTGAGACAGTTGGGAATGTTGAGTCCAATTGAGCCTAAGTTGCCAAATCCCCTTCCGAGAAATCTTGACCACCCGTTGAGGTGTGAATATTGTTCAGGGGCCCCGGGGCATGACACATAGAAGTGCTGGAAGTTGAATACAACCATTCAAGAGGTCATACCCGTCGGATCGAGGTTCAGGCCCCAGAGGCGCCTAATATCAACCAGAATCCATTGTCGGCCCATCATGAGACCAATATAATTGAGATAGTGCAAAAAGGAGGAGATCCTAAGTAGCCCTCGCAGACTGTAATGACGATCAGGTCCAGTGAAGTCAAGCCGAGTAGGGAATCAATTAGTGGGAAGTCATTGATCAAGGTGAAAGGAACAGGTAGTGAACCAGTTGTGGCAATTGAAAAAGAACCCTCAAGCGGTGTTGCAGTAAAACAGGGGACAGCAAAGTGGTGGTACCAGGAGCATTAAGCAAGCCTGTTGTAGTTGTGGAAGGTGCTCGCACAGAGCCGGTCATTCTCAAACCGGTAACCCAGCTGCCAATAGTCAGCAGCAAGGCCATCCCTTGTAACTATGGCCGAATGTCTATGATTTACGAAGGGAAAGAAGTTAAAGAAGAAGTTTGTGAAATCCATGGTCTGACTCGCTCGGGGAGATGCTCTGCCCCCGAGGAGTTAACAAAAGCCAAAACCTCCAAAGATAACTCAGTGTTGGTAAAGAAAGTTGTGACCGAAGAAAAGGTAGAAAAATTCTTGAAGAAGATGAAGGTGCATGATTATTCCATCGTAGAGCAGTTAAGGAAAACCCCTACCCAAATTTCATTGCTCTCATTGCTAATCCACTCGAACGAGCACCGTCGGGCATTGATGAGAATCTTGAATGAGGCCTACATCCCGGACAAGATCTCTGTAAACTATCTAGAAAAGATAGCGAACAAGATTTTTGAGGTCAACAGAGTTACCTTCTTCGATGATGAGTTTCCCATGGAGGGTACTGAGCATAATAGGGCCCTTTATCTGATGGTGAAGTGCAAAGATTCTGTGGTTACCCGAGTTCTTATCGACAATGGGTCTAGTGCAAACATTTACCCTCTCTCCACGCTGAACAAGATGAAAGTGGACGACGATAGAATTTGTAAAAACAACATTTGTATTCGAGGGTTCGACGGTGGGGGAAAAGATTCAGTGGGTGATATAATACTAGAACTGACAATAGGGCATGTCGTTTTCACTATGGAATTCCAAGTGTTGGATGTGGAAAGTTCTTATAATCTTTTGCTGGGGCGACCCTGGATTCATGTCGCCAAGGCAGTGCCGTCTACCTTGCACCAGATGGTTAAATTTGAATGGGATAGACAGGAAATTGTGGTACACGGTGAGGATAATATGTGCGCCCAGTGTGTGCCAATTCCTAAGGTAGCAGCCGCATCAGTCATGGTGGCTTCGGAGATGTTGAAGAATGGCTTCGTACCAGGCAAGGGTTTGGGTGCTTCTCTGCAAGGCATCGTACAACCAGTGTCTCTTCCCAAAAACTTGGATACTTTTGGTTTGGGGTTCAAGCCTACAGCTGCGGACATAAGGCGAGCCAGAAAGTTGAAACAGAGAGAATGGGTTCTTCCAAAGCCCATCCCGCAGCTGTCCAGATCATTTGTCAGGCCTAGTGCCAGAAAGTGCCCAGTATCAACAGTTCTGGGTTCATTGATTGATGCTGATGGGGATTTGGATAAGGGGTTCGAGAGGTTGTTCAATGAGGTAAATATGGTGGAAGCTGGAGAAGAATCAAGCAAGGCAGATGTGTAATTTGTGGGGCCATGTGCAAAGATCAACAATTGGGAAGTTACTCCTCTTCCTACTCTGAGGGAATCGTGGTAGTCGGCTTTGGTTTTTCTTTCAGTTTAATCTGGGTTATTTCCAGGGTTGTAATTCAGATGCTATGTTCCGTCCGTTTGGATGAGTTAAACCTTGTTATCTTTAAATTTCAATTAAATGCAATTTCCCTTCTTTTCATTCGTGATTTTTATTTTTATTTTTATTTCTTGTACAGTTCTTTTTATGCTGGTTTCAATGACATGACATGCATGAGGAATCTCCGGCCCAGTCTTAAATGCTAATCTAATTATGAAATAATAATACAATAAATTGAGTGTGATGATGAAGTGGAATATGATGATGACGAGGCTTTTGAGGAAATCAGTAAAGAACTAAGCCATTTTGAGGAAAAACCCAAACCTAACCTGAATGATACAGAAGCAATCAACTTAGGGGATCAGGATAATGTCCGAGAAACTAAAATAAGTGTCCATCTTGAATCACAACTCAGAGAGGAGGTAATTAAAGCATTGTTTGAGTACAAAGATGTTTTTGCATAGTCATATGACGGCATGCCGGGTCTAAGCACTGATTTGGTGGTTCACAAATTGCCCACCGACCTAGCATTCCCTCCTATCAAGCAGAAGCTGAGGAAATTTAAAATGAATATGAGTGTGAAGATCAAAGAAGAAGTTACCAAGAAGTTTGATGCAAAGGTCATTCGGGTCACGCGGTATCCCACCTGGTTAGCCAATGTTCTGCCTGTGCCAAAGAAGGATGGAAAGACCAGGGTGTGCGTTGATTACCGTGATCTCAACAAGGCAAGTCCAAAGGATAATTTCCCACTACCAAACATACATATCTTGATTGATAATTGTGCTAAACATGAGATTGGTTCTTCTGTGGATTGTTATACTATCACCAGATCTTAATGGATGAGGAAGATGCAGAAAAGATAGCATTCATCATGCCATGGGGAACGTACTGCTACAGGGTTATGCCATTTGGATTGAAAATGCTAGGGCAACCTATATGAGAGCGATGACAACTATATTCCACGACATGATACACAGAGAGATCGAGCTGTATATGGATGATGTAATTATAAAGACCAGGAAGCAATCTGACCACGTCCGGGATCTGAGAAAGTTCTTCCAAAGGCTTCGCAGGTACAATCTCAAGCTCAATCCTGCGAAATGTGCTTTCGGTGTTCCATCTGGAAAATTGTTGGGATTTATAGTCAGCCGTCGAGGTATTGAATTGGACCCATCAAAAATCAAAGCCATCCAAGAATTGCCACCCCCAAAGAACAAGACTGAGGTGATGAGTCTGTTAGGGAGATTGAATTACATCAGTAGGTTTATCGCTCAGCTTACGACAACTTGTGAGCCTATATTCAAGCTGTTAAAGAAAGATTCTGCGATCAAGTGGACAGACGAATGTCAAGAAGCATTTGATAAGATAAAGGGGTATCTGCCAAACCCACCAGTGTTGGTCCCGCTAGAACCAGGAGGCCTTTGATTCTGTATTTGACGGTTTTGGACAGCTCGTTTGGATGTGTGTTTGGTCAGCACGACATCACCAGCAGGAAAGAACAGGCCATATACTACCTCAGCAAGAAGTTCACAGCTTACGAGGTTAAGTATACTCAGCTTGAGAGGATGTGTTGTACCTTAACTTAGGTAGCGCAGAAGTTGAAACATTACTTGTCATCGTATACCACTTACCTCATCTCTCGGTTGGATCCGTTAAAGTACATCTTTCAGAAGCCTATGCCCACAGGAAGGCTCGCAAAGTGGCAAATATTGCTCACGAAATTCGACATTGTCTATGTGACCCGGACTGTAATGAAAGCACAAGCGTTGGCTGACCATTTGGCTGAGAATCTAGTAGATGAAGAATATGAACCTTTGAAGACATACTTCCCCGACGAAGAGGTAATGCACGTTGATGAGGTGGAACAAGTTGAGAAGCCGGGATGGAAACTTTTCTTTGATGGGGCTGCCAATATAAAATGTGTTGGGATAGGAGCGGTAATTATTTCTGAGACAAGGCAGCACTGCCCCGTTATGGCTCATCTTCATTTCTATTGTACTAATAACATGGCTGAGTATGTGGCATGCATCTTGGGTTTAAGGTTAGTTGTGGATATGGGTGTCCAGGAAGTCTTGGTCATGGGTGACTCGGACCTTCTGGTACACCAGATTCAAGGAGAATGGGAAACACGAGATTTAAAGCTTATACCATACCGATAATGTTTGCATGATCTTTGTCAACAGTTTCAATCAATAGAATTCAGGAATATTTCAAGGATTCATAATG
The DNA here is from genome assembly GCA_026770625.1 of Nicotiana glauca. NCBI lineage: Eukaryota > Viridiplantae > Streptophyta > Magnoliopsida > Solanales > Solanaceae > Nicotiana > Nicotiana glauca. The sequence goes on from MU665606.1 coordinate 93,323, forward strand.
AAGTTGCCGATGCTTTGGCCACGTTGGCGTCAATGTTGCATCATCCAGATAAAGCCTATGTGGACCCTTTGCAGATTCAGGTCCGTGATCAACATGCCTACTGTAATATGGTGGAAGAAAAACTTGATGGTGAGCCGTGGTTCCATGATATCAAAGAATACCTTAGAATGGGAGTGTATCCAATATATGCCACAGCGGATTAAAAGAGAGCAATTTGACGTTTGGCAGGTGGATTTTTCTTCAGTGGAGGGGTATTGTACAAAAAAACTCCAAATCTTAGGTTGTTGAGATGCATAGATGCTATACAGGCCATAGCTATTATGGTCGAAGTACATTCGGGAGTTTGTGGACCACATATGAGTGGGTACGTGCTAGCAAAGAAGGTTCTCCGAGCAGGTTATTACTGGCTTACTATGGAGCGAGACTGTATCAGTTTTGTGCGCAAGTGTCATCAGTGTCAGGTGAATGGAGATCTGATTCATTCTCCACCATCGAAATTGCGCTCAATGTCTACACCATGGCCTTTCGTTGCATGGGGCATGGCTGTCATTGGGCCAATTGAGCTAGCGGCATCAAATGGGCATAGGTTTATTCTGGTGGCCATTGACTATTTCACCAAGTAGGTTGAGGCCAAAACTTTCAAGTCTGTAACCAAGAAGGCGGTGGTTGATTTTGTGCACTCGAATATCATTTGTCAGTTTGGGATACCAAAGGTGATCATTACAGACAATGGGGCTAATCTCAATAGTCATATGATGAAAGAGGTATGTCAGCAATTCAAGATTACACATCGTAATTCCACCCCTTACCGCCCCAAGGCAAATGGAGCGGTTGAAGCGGCCAACAAGAATATAAAGAAGATACTTCGGAAAATGATGGAAAGTTCTAGACAGTGGCATGAAAAGTTGCCTTCTGCATTGCTGGGTTATTGCACTACTATCCGTACTTCAGTAGGGGCGACTCCTTATTCATTGGTGTATGGTACCGAGGTAGTGATACCTGCAGAGGTGGAAATTTCGTCCCTTCGGATTGTCGCGAAAGCTAAAATTGATGATGATGAATGGGTCAAAGCCCGCTTGGAGTAATTGAGTTTGATCGATGAGAAAAGATTGGCAACAGTGTGTCATGGTCAGTTGTATCAACAAAGAATGGATAGAGCATATAATAAGAAGGTGCGCCCGTGAAAGTTTGAAGTGGGTCAGCAAGTGCCGAGGCGTATTCTTCCACATCAGGCTGAGGCCAAAGGCAAGTTCGTCCCAAATTGACAGGGGCCGTTCATCGTGACGAGAGTGTTGTCCAATGGTGCTTTGTATTTGACAGACATAGAAGGCAAGTGTGTTGAAATGGCCATCAATTCCGATGCGGTCAAGAGATATTAGGTATGATTTTCTTTGAATTAACTGTATTTTCACTTGGCATATTTTGAATATTGGAATGACGAAGGCATTTTGTTCTGCTATCTAAACACTTTATTCTTTGTTACCCCTTTGAGCCTCATTTATTTTCTTCCATACCCCTCTTTCGGAATCGGTAGCAAATATCAGAAACACAAGCGTAAAAGATAAGCAAATGAAAAAGAGAAAAGGAATGAACGAAAAGGGAGAGAAGGATAAAAGGAAGAAGAAAAGAAGAAAAAAGAAAAGAGAAGAAAAAGAAAAGAAAAAAAGAAAAAGAGAAGAAAAAGAAAAAGGAAAAGAAAAACGACACAACAAGAAGGGAAAAAGAAAGAAAAAGAAAAAAAGTGAAAAGAAAAGAAAAAGACCTTCATGAACTACGTTCGACCTAATTCCTTTTAAGGATACGTAGGTAGTCTCACGGTTTGGTCACATCATAATAAAAATATAAAAGTCCCCAAGCAAGAAACTGGGGCAGAAGTTGCAGTTGTGCAAGAGATTTGATTCCGAAAGTTGTAATTTTGGACCCACTTGAATTGTTTTGAACCTTTTAATACCCTTTCTTTCTAATCATATCCAAAAGCCCATGTTACGGTCCAAAGAAAGACCTTCTGATCAGTCTTCAAGAAATGCCAAGTCAAGCAAGAAGAGGTGATTCATGTCAGGGACAACACTCTGGTCCAAGCAGAAATTGAAAATGAGAGAGTCTTATTGGTGAAAACCCTCACGGGCACCGTAAGGCAAAAGTGAGTTGAGAGAAATCACATATGAGAGAGTCTTATTGGTAAAAACACTTGCGGGCACCTTAAGGTGAAAGTGAGTTTTCAAGAAAGAGCGGTTTGTGGGTGAAAACAGTTCAGGACACTGTAGGATGAACAAGGTTATGGTTTGTTTGAAGAAATCAAGGTATGGAATTCTGGGGCATCAAAGCATGGCAATTGAAAGTTGATTGGTTGGACGGATAGGGTCGATTAGTCCGAAATGCATGTCGTGATCAATGGTACCAATTGTTCCATTCAGATATGTCTCTTTTCCTTTTCTTTCCTTTCGTAAGTCGTCCGGTTTTGGGTTCTCTTTATCCTTACTCTCAAGGTCATTGCGTTTCATTCCTTTTGGGGTTCATTCTCTAAGATGGTTCAATGTCAGTCTTGTTCAAAGCAAAGAAGAAAGGATGTCAAGGCTCACTACCGGTTTCCCAATTGCAAAGCATAGTGGGGCCAGGACGTATCAAAGGTGGCATGATGCAAAGTAAGATACAAGGGGTCATCGGAAGTTTCATTGGTGGGTTGGTTGGGTAATTTTATGGGATATGCAAAGGGGTCAGAGATGTGAAACAATAGTATGGGTGTAAAACACTCAGGTCATCGAAGGCCATGGGGTTGGAAAGTCAATCAGAAAGTCAAGTGGTTCAAGGCCAGTTCGGGAAGCAGGTCACAACAAAACACAGCAACGGAGACATCGTCAGCAAGAATGCCATCAACTAACCACCATTTTAAACTGACAATATTTTTCTTTGATTGAAACAGGGGCAGAAAGTTTTCGTTTGTTTCGGAGAAACTTTCCATTGGGGAAGAGCAAGCACCAAAATAGGTTTGACCGTAAACTCTTAGGACTCTCCTGGAAAATGGGACTTAGTTTAAATTTCAAAACAATCAGGAGTAGCATAATTTAGTATAAATGTACTCCAAAGGAATATAAGTTGGTTTCAAAGTTTGCATGTTTAAGATATGATTCAATTAGGAGTTTTCAAGACCCTCCAAGACAATGGGGCGTAGTTTTAAGGTCTGCTTAGATAACAAGATATAGTGGAAGTCGTACCTTTAGTAGATATAACTTAGGTTAAAACTGTCTTTTAACTAGAAGTTGCCAGGACCCTCCTGGATAATGGGGAGTAGTTTAAGACCCTCTTAGATAACGAGATTTAGAGTAAGTCACATCTTTAGAAGACATAACTTCGATTTATATTTGTCGTTTAGTTAAGAGTTGTCAGGACCTCCCTAGATAATAGGACGTAGCTTTAGAATTCTTAATAATAGTTGGTAGAATGATTCAATTTAACATTCACCCATGTGCCCAGCTACCAAACTGGGGCAGAAAATTTTCTTTGTTTTGTCCATTTTGTTGAAGTCAGGAACCCGCCTGGAGAGCAGAGGAACACATTCAAGTTTTAGCAGTCAGGAGCCCGCCTGGAGAACAGAGGAATACATTTCAAGTTTTAGCAGTCAGGAGCCCGCCTGAAGAACAGAGGAATACATTTCAAGTTTTAGCAGTCAAAAGCCCGCCTGGAGAACAGAGGAATACATTTCAAGTTTTAGCAATCAGGAGCCCGCTTGGAGAACAGAGGAATACATTCAAGTTTTAGCAGTTAGGAGCATGCCTGAAGAACAGAGTCAGAAGCCCGCCTAAAGAACAAAGGAATACATTTCAAGTTTAGCAACCAGGAGCCCGCCTGAAGAACAGAGGAACACATTTCAAGTTTAGCAACCAGGAGCCCGCCTGAAGAACAGAGGAATACATTTCAACTTTAGCAACCAGGAGTCCGCCTGAAGAACAGAGGAATACATTTCAAGTTTAGCAACCAGGAGCCTGCCTGAAGAACATAGGAATACATTTCAAGTTTAGCAACCAGGAGCCCGCCTGAAGAACAGAGGAATACATTTCAAGTTTTAGCAGTCAAGAGCCTGCTTGAAGAACATAGGAATACATTTCAAGTCAGCAGTCAGGAGCCTGCCTGGAGAACAAGGGAGTACAATTCAAGTTTTATCTTTCAAGTTTTACAGATATTTGGTAACATGATTTAGTTTACAACCACATGTGCACCCAGCCACCAAACTGGGGCAGAAAATGTTCTTTGTTTTATCTATTTTGTTGAAGTCAGGAGCCCGCCTGAAGAACAGAGGAATACATTTCAAGTCAGCAATCAGGAGCCCGCCTGAAAAGCAAGGAATACATTCAAGTTCAGCAGTCAGGCATCACCTGGAGAAAGGAGAGACATCTCAAAGTGTAGTTGGCAGTCAGGCAGCCACCTGGAGAAAGGGCAAAACATCTCAGATCACAATTCAAGGCGGCAACAAAAGGATATCACCAGAAGAGTACAAGTCAACAAGACAACAAAAACCACGAGAGCAAGTTTGAAGACATAGATAGGATTTTTGTACAGCATAGATTTTAGTCTAGTATAGCTTCTTCTTACTTCTGACATTGTGTAATAAGGGGGTCAGGCAGCAGCAGCAGCAGTGAAATCACAGCTCCCGGTAATCCCAACTACCAAAACTTCCAGAATTACACTGACCTGATTCCTTTACAGCGAAGGATATGTAGGCAACCTCTGAAGCAAGGTTCAGTCAAAAAATTTTAAAAACTGCTTCTCATGGAGTGTCAAGCGGGCAAAAATCCCTAATACCGGCTCACTTGTCTTTGCACAAAAACTCTTCGTGTTTCTGAGCAAAGAGGGGCAGTTGTGAGCATGTGATTTTTGCCTCACGTGAATTACTCCTACAAGATTCTTAAAATTAGGATTTTTCCTTTAATTATTTAATTTTTTAGGAATTAACTGCATAATTTTTGTGTTTGTTTGCATTTTTGTGTGCATGTTTAATTTATATAATTCATAAAAATACAAAAATAGTGCATTTGCATTTAGGACCTAATTTTCTATTTTTTATAATAATATTTAATTAATAAAAGAAAATACCAAGAATAGCTCTTCTTGCATTTTACCTTTTAACTATCGATTTTGTCATAGTTTTCTTTTTAAATTAGGACTTAATTAATTTTGAGAAAAACACTTAGCTAGTTTTTGGATTCAAGTCAGGTCTTTTTATTTTTACGTTTACCAAATATCAAAAAAAAAGAGAAAAGAAAAGGAATTAAAAAGAATTTGTATTTTTGGGCCAATCTCTTTGACCTGGCCAGCCCAAGCCAATTTCCCCTTTTAAAACCCTGAACCCGTCCAAAACAACCCAAATACCCGGCCCAATCCACCTGCAAACTGGTCCACCCCCCCTCCCCCCCATCAAAACGATCCCGTTTTAACCTTGAATTGATCGTAGCCGTCGAGGTTAGTTAATCTGACAGCTCAGAAGCTAGGATCATTTCATATAAGAGTGTCCTAATGCTACCCCTACCCCATAGTCTCCCATCTCTCACCCCAAACCCTAGAGACCCAAAAACCCTAGTTGTCATGCTTTCCTCCGCCCTGAGCAGCCGTCTGCCACCGTCGGAAATCGCTTACGGTGGCAGCCGGTGGCCAACCACCACCAAACTTATACCAAATATTTCTCTCCTTCTCCTCTTTCCAAATCCACACACCGTTTCCCCCGAATCCCAGTCAAAACTCTCAAATCTTGAATCAAAGAGAGGCGGTTTAACCCTAACTCATCCAATCCCAACCAAATTTATACCCTAGACCCACCTTGACCCCCTCTTCCCAAATCTCAAACCAGCCTCCCTCAAATCTAGTTGAAACCTCTCGAATCCTAAATCTAGGGTTCATGCTTCAAAGTCCAAAATGAATTTCGGCCATGCTAGGGTCTCCCAGTGTCCGATTGATTCTCAAATGATGTTATTTATTTATTCTTGGCAAGAATAAGCAGATAACATTATTTGGGGCATCAAATGTGAAAGTCAGTCAAGTTAGAGACCTGAATCAGTGAGTTTTGTCTTAGTTATTTGTTTGTTTTTCTCATTTCACCTCCTGTTCTTTTTCTCCGCGTATTTGAGTGTTCTGTCGATTGAAATAGGTTTCCCCTTCATGCGTAGTTCTTATTTATGATTAATAGTTGTGCCTTAATTTTGCTTGCCTATTGTTGTTTAAGTTAAGTTTTGAATCCTTGATTTTCCCCCTATAATTCTTCTCACTAATTTTTCTTTATTTTTCTGTTCTTATTTGTTTAATTTCACTTGCTTTGTTTGATGGTTGATAAAGGGTTTAATTTTGATTTGAGTAATTAAAAATAATTCAGGCTTAAAATCAGAAGTGGTTGTGTTTTCCCCGAATTTTGGATTTCTTATTCTCTTTGGTTCGTTTGGTCATTTCTGAGTAACTATAGTCATCACTGACTTAGTTAAAAGGGGCTGGTTAGTTTGACTTTGGGTTAGTTTAACCTAAGTTAACCATTTGGGGGTAAAAACAGGGGTCTTAAGGGATAAACTGGACAATACTCCTAGGGAATATTTTGGTAACAGCCTTAGAAGTTTCTAGTAAGGGCCTGATAGTAAATGTCAGTTTAGCTTGAGTAGCAAAGTATAAAATGAAGGACTAATTAGCTAAAAAGAGAAGTTAAAAAATGACTAAAAGGGTAAAAAGAAAAGCTGAAGTTGCCCTAGTAACTTGCCTATAAAGGCATTGTTACTTGAGGCTCAAGGGAGAATTGCAATCACTAAAAACCCTGAAAAGTTCCAGGCGGCAGAGATTTCCCAAAAATACTGTTCCATTAAAACTTTTTCTGGAGATCTTTAAGGTTTTCTTTCTTTATTAAAACGATCTCTAAATGTTTAGAAGTTAAAAATGAGCTAAATTTGGTTTTGGTATTCAAGTATTTGGGGTCAGCTTTGTTTGGATTTTGATAACTTGTTTTCCATTGATATATTGTTGGTTCAAGTTTGGTTTTAAGTGGATCTTCTTCCATTATTTCCGGGTCGATTTTTCTTGCTGAACCTTGTCCCTGCTGCTGCTTCTTGCTACTCACTCATTCCCTTTTTTTTGCTTTACTTGTGAACTCCAGGTACACATTCTGAACCTGCTTTGATGTAGCTCTCAAATTGGAAATGAAATGAAAGTTATGCGTGATATCTCCTGTTGATATGTGTTTAAATGATTCACTGTGTTTCAAGTAGTTTTACTGATTTAGCTAAATCTTCATTGTAACTAATTATGGACTATTGAACTATGACATGTCTTATTTGATTATTTCAATTCTAGTAGTATAGATGGGTTTTGCAAGTCAATATTAGTTTGAATGTAGAAATGGATTTGGGACTTATCAAGTCTACCACTATTATTGTGTACGAATATTAAAGTACCTCAAACTTTTATTATCATGTTTCAAATTTTAGTTTGAGTTCTACGCGAATCTGAAGTTAATTGCAGAATTACTGGATGTGCTTGTACTAGCCTTGTTTCTGTGGTTTAATAGGTGTTGGAAATAATTCCATGTTTTAGTGCTTAAATCCTATAACTTAGTCTTGAGGGAACTTGACTAGAGTTTTGAGGTCTGTAAAAGATAAAATCAAAATCATTCGTACATTTTCTTAAAAATGTATATCATTTTAGTTTGTCCACTATCTGCAAAGTGAAGTCTAAAAGAAGTTGGTCTATTAGTTTGGATCGACGTTAATTTATGTCAAAAGTTTTAAATTAGGAAACCAAATCTTTGATCTCATATTCATGTATCAGTACTGATTTCGTTTGCGTTATTGCCTATATTATTTGGACCATGAGGACTGGGCCTAACGTTGGCCCAGTTATATAATGACAAGCCCAAGTATTACCAGCCTTTTGAATCGGTTCATTTTGCTAAATTGTGGATCGTTAGGGACTTGATCTTGAGTCCCACTTCAGTTTTGCTTTTGAATTGGGTTCATCCTAGGCCTAAACTTTTGACAGTTTTATGAACGGAATTGGGAGAATCTTTCTTTCCCCTGGGCCAGTCTCTTGTCAGCTTCCCTTCATTTTGGCCGGGCTGGTTTTGAGCCCAACGCGTCGGTAATCCTAAATTATTTTCGGGTTTAAAGGTTTAAAAAATTGAATTATAGACCTTGGGACTTTCAAGTTAAGTGGCAGACTTGAACTAAGGTTTTCTTCAATAATGGAGATCGTCCTTGTTTGAGTTTGGACTTGATTTTGGGGCCTGAATTTTCTTGAATACTTTGATGGTAGTTAATTCATAAAGTTAATAAGTTAAGTTTTTTAGAATAGAGACGAACCTTAATAGATAATAATAGTTCATCTTTAGGACGTTCTTTTTTAAAAATAAACTAAGGTGCGCCGCGCCAAACAAAATTCATAAATTGTGTGGCCCTCTTTAATTATTTCTTTTAAAATACTTAGAACTCGGGACGTGCCACTTAGCGAATTTTCATGGCCTCCCGCAAAGTTAACAACGCGTTAGTTGCTTTAGGCGCGTTATTTAATAATTTTACCTTCCTAAACTCGGGTGTGCATTTCATGTGACCCAAATCCAAATCCTAAAACATTGAATAAAATGTGTTTCGGAGTGCGGGTGCATTTCATATGACGCGACCCAAAGAACGTTTTAAACAATATTCAATCTTCCTTAAAAATTAATTAAAAGCGGTAAATAATTTAAAATTGCACCATAGGCTAAACATGTACTAAAATCAGATAATAAGCCAATAATAACAGTTGAGCGACTGTGCTAAAACCACGAAACTCGGGAATGCCTAACACCTTCTCCCGGGTTAACAGAATTTCTTACTCGGATTTCTGGTTCGCGGACTATTAAACAGAGTCAATCTTTTCCTCGATTCGGGATTCTAAACCGGTGACTTGGGACACCATAAATCTCCCAAGTGGCGACTCTGAATCTTTTAATGATAAATCCCATTTCGATTGTCCTTTAATTGGAAAAACTCCATTTATTATACCCTTCCGGGGGTGTAGTGAAAAAAGGAGGTGTGACAGCCGTAACTCAGATGCCACCAATATGCCAACCATTTTTCTGTGGTCCGTAAAGATTGCCTTGGGGACGCACAAAAGAGTCACTAAATGGATAACTCTCTGATCACAGGATATGAGTTGTTCTGCGGACCACACTTTTTTCATTGCGGCCGCAGAACCATGCATTACTAAAGTATGCTAGCTTTAACTTCTGCGGACCGCATAATTTCTTGTGCGGCCGCAAAGTTTACGAGACATGGTTATTTTTACCTAGGGCTTGAATTTTTTTTGCAAAATTTTGATATGGAAACAACATCTAATCATGAAAAGATATTTACCCATTCTCCTTAGAGCATTTTTCCAGTCTACCCACTATATATTTACCCTGCATGGTTGTTCAAATGGATTCTACACACAAATGGTCTAACTTTTCATTAAAAATCTAAAAATTAAAAGAAATTAACAATATGATGAAGCATACCAGATGTGAATGAGTGCAAGAGATGAGTGATCAACAGTGGCTAGGTGTGTCGGAAGGACAATTTTAAGATGAAATTTCAATTTTGTGCAATTTATGAGCTCAGGGAGTGAAAAGGGGAACAATGCCCTAGTCTGTCTATTTATACTCTTCGATGCATGCATAAGGGAAGGGGAAATGAGTGCGGACGTCGATTTCCTATTGCGGGCTGCACTCTGTTCTTGGGGGGCTCAAATGCCCTTTTGTTATTGCGGTCCACAGAATTTGTTGTGCGACCGCAAATATTGTTGCGGACCGCAGATTTTGTCTTGCGGCCAAAGATTGGCCATTTTTTTGAAGGACCAACTTCAGAGAGTTGTCATTTTCCACCTTCAATTTATACGGTCCGCAATTGTATTGTGCGGCCGCAGAGCAAATTTGCTGCTGCAACTAAAATTTTACGGTTCGCACAATACAATTGCGGTCCGCAATTCTTTCCACACTTAGCCAAATTTCTAGGCACAATTCCTGTAAAGCACAATCATCCCTACAACACACTTCAAATCCAATTAGCCCAAAAATAACACCTAACTACAAAAGAAGAAAAGAAAAAAAATACGGGTTGCCTCCCATGAAGTGCCTGATTTAACGTCACGACACGACGCAGATTACCATCATTTTAAAATGAATCACCGTCAATGAGTCCATCACCAACTTTTTCAAAATAGTGCTTCACCCAATGACCATTTACTCGGAATACCTCATTGTTTTTGTTCGTCAAGTCCAATGCATTGAAGGGTGTCACACCCGAGTATGTAAGGAATAAACATTAGTAAATGAATGTCATAAGAGAAACATAGAGTAAAAGACTCGACATGTAAGTCTGAATAGCTCTGTGAATAATTTAATATTTAAAATATCATGCATATGCGTACAAATATCATACCATGCATAGGTATATATGTATATAACATCATCAAGCCTCTGAAGGCATCCCATTATATCAACTCGCCCATTGTGGGGAAAATCATCAATGTATACCAGCTGATCAGGTGGTGCTACATATATAACGCCATAATCTTTTCCCATATCCTATATATATATAATATATACGTATATAATGACATCTGGCTATGGGTCAATGTACATGTATAAATGAATGAAATGCATAAGAAGTACGTTAATAAGATCAATATACCTTTGATTGATATCCTGAAATAAACTTTATCAGCTTACATATTTTCTAAGACCCATGAACAAATTATAGAATAATAGGATACATGGGAAATCAAGAACATAGGCACTTCTAGTGCTTCTATGAACAGAGTCATTTATGAAAGTTGTGCATTTGCTCATTTCATTTGTATCGTATAGATCATACCAATCTTAAAATCTAAGACTTTAAGATAAATTACCATGGCGTCGTTATGCGGTAGAAGAAGACCAACAACGTCTTTCTCCGTAAAGGTGTTATCGTCTTCTACGACTTCCCAAAGTCTCTTATTATGGGTCACTGATATTTTTGTTTTCTTGATCGCTGAGAAGGTTACACCATTAATTTTTTTCCTTTCGAAAATCATGTTGATAGTCAACCGAGGAGGGTCTTCTCTTATCTTCGAGGGATCTGCATTGTACAAGCTATGGCTATAATTGTTCTTGGCTCGGTCGCTCAAGAACTCACTGAGACGTTTGTTCTTCAACAATGTAGTCACCTCTTCGCACATATGATGACAGTCCCCAATTCTATAGCCGTGATTCCCATGATATTCACACTATAAGTTAGGATCCCTTTGGCTGGGATCAGATCTTATTGGCTTCGGGAATCGTGCTTCTTTGATATTCCCCATCGCCAATACCAACTCCACTATGCTAATGTTGAAATTGTAATTTGACAACCTAGAATATGTGGAATTCCGGGTCCCGGGTACCTATTTTTCTTGCAATGATCTGTTGTTCCAGCAACTATCAGTTCTTCTATCGGGAGTGAACCTATTCGAGGACCGGAACCCTTTGCTATTGCGTCTTTTAGTTCTCTCGTATGGAAAGAAGTAGCCTTTAGAATATTGCCGTCTGCATCAAAATCACCTTTGGACTTATCTTGGTTCTTGTCTCGGTTCCGTCCCTTGGTTGATGTCGAGATCCCGAGTTGATCATCTTTTATCATTATTTTTTACTCATAACAGTTATGACCATCCGCCATGTGGTCGCTTGGAATTCGAGAAAGCTTTCGTTCAACTTCCGGGAAGCGTCAGATCTCCTCAGATTCAAACCCTTTGTGAATGCCTCTATTGCCCATTCATCTAGTACGACCGATATCACCATTTTCTCTTTCTGGAATCTGATCATGAATTCCTACAACAATTCGGACTCACCTTGTACGATCCGAAATATGTTCACCTTCCTAGCTTAGACCTTTCTAGCCCAGGCATGTGTCTTAATGAAATAATCTGCAAGCATACCAAAAGAGTCGATTGAATGTTCGGTTAAGAGTGAATACCATGTCAAGGCCCCATTTGTGAGGGTTTCTCTAAACTTCTTCAGCAGAACCGATTCGATCTCATGTTGAGCCAAATCGTTCCCTTTCACAGCCGTTGTATAAGTTGATGTGCTTTTGAGAGTCCGAAATCCCATCATATTTTGGTATGTCTGGCATCTTGAACCTCTTAGAAATTAACTACGATGATGTGCTCGGTTTAAATGGCAACTGAGTATAATGCTTTGAATCCGGGCCCTTCAAAATTGGTGGTGCATTCCGGATCTGGTCCATTAGGGCGTGAAACTCCTTCATATTTTGATCCACCCATTCGTTCATCTCCCTCGTGAATCCCATAAGCTTGGTTTTGAAGAAATAATTACCGTTATCATTATCGGATCCGCTATCGGTCCCCCCTTCCCCTGTACCATCAAAATTGATCTTACCCGTCGAGTTATTGTTATCAATTCTTTGAGCCGTCTGATTTGCAGGAATGGCGGGAAGAACCGGACCCCTTCCGTTTGCATTGTTGGAAGCCCTTGACAGCACTTGCTTCAATTCCATCATGACATAATTTTGGCTTGAGAGGTGGTACATGCTGGCGTTTTGTTGCTCTCTTATGATCCTTACTATTTCTGTAACATGTCCATCTTCCGTGTCATCAGGAGTTGGCTCCTGTACATCTCGGGGGTACTGTCCTCCATGGATTGGGGTTGCCTCATCCCTCTCGTTGCGGATGGTACTAATTGAATCCTCATGTTGAGGTATATTTTCATGTCCCTCAACGTTGTGTGCGATGTTGACATCGTTAGTTGTCATTTTCGATTTTTTGCTAAGGAACAAAGAATCAAACAAGTTAGTAAAAAACACAAGGATCAACTCAATTACGCAACTGTTTAAGCCCCATGATGGGCGCCAAATTATTTACCCGTAAAATGCGGTAAAAAGTTACAATTGAATTTGTAAAGTGGTTTATAGACAAGCAAACTGATTTGATCCAAAAATAATAAATAAACAAGATTAAAAATAAGACTTAGCGGTTATAATCAAAATAAATGATCAGCTTGGCTCCGAAAGTGATTGTCACGACCCAAACCCCGCACTGGTGGTGATGGCGTCTCTCGTGAAGACAAGGCCAGCCAACTAACCCAACTCATCTCTTTCAAAATAGTTAAACACAAATGAACGACAAAATACGACTTAATGATATTAATTAATGGAATTACAACCCAACACAGCCCAAATCGGGGTGTCACAAGTCACGAGCATCTATTAGAGTATAAATACAACTACAAGACCTAAAGTATATAAAGCCGGAATAATGAACCAAAAGAGAGAAGAATGGTGCTGCGAACGCAGGCAGTCACCTTGCTACTCCTATAGCTCTGCCTCTGATCAGCCAAAACCCGTAACCAGGTGAACGAATACCTGCATCTGCATGTGAGGTGCAGGGAGTAAAGTGAGTACTCCAACTCAGTGAGTAATAAAAGTAAATAATAACTGAGTAGCAAGAAATCACGTAAAGCAACCAACATGCTGTATAGAAGCCGGGTACAATTTTCTGAGAAAACAGTGAAATCTTTAGAAATACCTTGGCTCAGTTCAAATCTCTTTTAAAAATGATCTTTTCAATAATTACGAAAACGATTTCAAAACGGTTAGTGCTGATAAGCACAGAAAATCCGCCCCTCGGGCACAAATACCACAGTATAACAGGTAAAAAGGCAAATAAGTATGCAAGATGAGCACATAAAAGTTCGCCCCTCGGGCAATCCCTCAAAAATCGTACCAGCCCCTCGGGCTCACTCTCAACAACACTCTCAGAACAATATCACATAGTAGCCGCTGCGGCGTGCAACCCGATCCACATATCGCTGCGGCGTGCATCCCGATCCATAGCTCGCTGCGGCGTGCAGCCCGATCCATATGGGTACCCGCGCTCACTGTGGGGGTGCAGACTCCGGAGGGGCTCCTACAGCCCAAGCGCTATATCACTACGGCATGCAGTCTGATCCATATAATATACTGTTGCGGCGTGCAGCCCGATCCATATGGGTACCCGCGCTCACTGTGGGGGTGCAGACTCCGGAGGGGCTCCTACAGCCCAAGCGCTATATCACTACGGCATGCAGTCTGATCCATATAATATACTGTTGCGGCGTGCAGCCCGATCCATATAAGTATCGCTGCGGTGTGCAGCCCGATCTATATATATATTCATCACATCCAGGCCCTCGGCCTCACATCACTCAGTGTATCCTCACATCTGGCCCTCGGCCACTCTCAATCAGAATATCATCACAAGCCCCTCGGACATTAGTAAAACAGTAGTCCTCAGCCCAAATTATCGTTTAAAATATCATTTAAGACTCAAATATGAGTAAAAGTGGCTCAGTTGTAAAATAGTGGAGAAACAATATGACTAAGTTCAAGTAATAAGTCAAAACAGTGAGGAAACAGTGAAAATAATCCCCGAAGGATACAAATAATTAGCACGAAGCCCAAATATGGCAATCAGCCCAAATCACGATAATAACAAATATGTTCTTGTCAAATACGCGGTAAAATTCATCAATCGGGAAGGACCAAGTCACAATCACCAACGGTGCTCTACCCCACGCTCGTTATCCGGCTTGTAAGTCACCTCAATATAGCATTATGGTGTGCAAATCTGGGGTTTCAAACCCTCAGGATATCATTTGCAATCATTACTCGCCTCGAGCCGGTGAAATCTCTAGCTCGCGATGCCCTTGCCCATCAAATCGGCATCTACGCACGTCGAATTTATCCAAAATCAAAGTGAATACATCACAATAGGCTAATGGGAACATAACCCAATCGAAAAGAATCGAAAAACATCGAAAATCACGAAATTGCAAAACCCGAGCCCCGGGCCCACTTCTCGACAAATCAGAAAATTAACATCACCGAATTTTTTATCTCTCCACGAGTTCATACATACCAATAAATCTCAAATCCGAGCTCAAATGACCCATCAAATCCCAATTTGAAATATAAAAAACTCAAGCCCTAGTTCATCAACTTTAGGCTTAATTTCCATGAATTTCTAGGCCAATTTCACAATATAATCGTGTTTTAAGTTCAAAAATCTTACCTCCAATCAATTCCCCATGAATCCCTCTTCCATTAGCTCTCCCAATCTCCAAAATTGTTCAACAATGGAGGAAAATAACTTAGGCTCGCGAAACAAAATGTTTTAAAAACCCTTCTGCCTAGCAACTATTTCCTCATATGCAATCGCGGAACATCCCTCGCGATCGCGAAGAACAAATCTTCAGCCCTTGACATTCCTCTTATGCGATCGCGTAATATCCTCTGCGATCGCAATTCACAGCCTCTTCACACAACGCAATCGCAGGCCCACTGATGCGTTCGCAATGAACAAAACAAGCCAAGACCCCAGGTCCAATAATTCTCTATGCGAACGCGACCAAGCCTACGCGTTCGCGGACAACAATTTCCTTACCTCAATGCGTTCGCAACACACTCTACGCGAATGCATTGAACAAAAATGCTCTCCCCTCAGAAAGCTCTACGCGATCGCAATAGCACTTATGCGATCGCAATGAACAAAATACCTGCAACTGAAACCTGCACTTTCTGCTATCTTTTAAGGCACAAAATGGTCCGGTTGACCATCCGAAACTCACCCGAGGCCCAAAGGACCTAAAAAAAACATGCCGACATATCCCATAAAATCATTCAAACCTGTTCCAGTCAACAAAACACCTCAAACAACATCAAAACCTTCAATTCACATCGAATTCAAGCCTAAGTTTTCCAAAAACTTCTGAAATACGCATTCAATCAAAATCCAACCAAACCACCTCCGAATGACATGAAATTTTGCACACACATCCCAAATCACATGGCGAAGCTACAGCAACTCTCGAAATTCCTTTCCGACCCTCGGATCAAAATCTCACCCATCAACCGGAATTCACCAAAATAGTAACTTCGCCAATTCAAGCATAGTTCTACACCGAACCCCCAAAATCAATTCTGATCACGCTCCTAAGTCACAAATCATCCCCCGAAGATAACTGAATAACCGGAAATCGCATCCGAACCCTCTAACTCAATAGTCAACATCCGGTTGACTTTTTCAAAACAAATCTTCCTTAAAGAGACTAAGTGTCTCATTTTCTACCAAAACCAATCCAAATCGACTCTAACACACCAAATACTGATGATGAAACATGAAGAAGCATAAAACGAGGGAAACGGGGCGGTAAATCTTGAGACGACGGGTCGGGTCGTCATATCCTCCCCAACTTAAACAAACGCTCGTCCTCGAGCGTACCCAGAGTTGTCCTAGAAGCCAACCAATAGCTGAATAACCTTACCATGCATATACCCGGGGATGATCCCACGTCACCCTATCTCGAGTGGGTCCGATAACACAACATAGCTGAAATTTCACAATCCATCTAGTCCATAAACCATAGAACCACATTGCACTTTCTGAAATCACACACAAGATCAGAACCTCACATCTATACTCAGAATAAGCCCGAACCAATTGTAATAACCTATACCTGCAACCTCAGGTGCAATCATATGATATACTACATAACCCAAATACTCGAAATGATAACTTCTATCCATAGCAGTTGCCCACAACACCCGAATACCGGTAGGAAACCTCTTATCAACTGAGGTCTTATTCCAACACTTTCATATACTGCCAACGATAAATGAAACACGCAATAAACTGTAACCATTTCTCAGATCAACCATTCACGAAGCCACTTCTCTTTTGACTAATACCACGGCAGATTTCGAGCCAAACCTCGATATTATCCTTCCAACTGAAATCAAATCCGTTCGTATTCATTAATGACCCCAACGATCACCTCGAATCCAACACACCACTCTGGTGATATGACACCTCAATACAGGCCTAAGCCACAATTTGCATAATACGCGCACCAATAAGAAACGGCCTGAACATACTCAAACCATGAAATATGACTCAAACGAAAGAGTTGTACCTCAAGCTCATCAGTACCATCATAACACAAGGCTGAGACTCCGCCTCACATCATAGAAATTGAACACATGAATCTACCCTGAAATGTCATATCTCCATGTGGCCTCGCTACAATGCGCGATCCTATCCAAACACTGTTACACATGAAACACCTCAAGTCACTATGCTCAAAATCGACAGCCACACACAATTTGATGTCTGAAACCCAAGCAATTCATTACACCCACGGTGAAATAAATAACATACGACTCGCAACCCGACAGGTCATAACCGACACTCCATTTACCGAGCAACACCCAATTACTCTTCCCGCTCAACTCTCTCTATGAATCCCCAATAGAACCGCACCACATGTGCCCATAACTAACAAATCATAACGTCTCACAACATAGAATAGCAACTCAAGCTGAATACGCAGCCACATCGGCCTGCCAACGAACTCATTACCAAGGAGGCCTGAAGGTGCTCCTTCCACTACTATAACTCCTGCCAGAGCCATATGATACGGTGCCCGGTACCAAATCGATACCGAAATCCACAACCTCGCCCGGTGACATGCCTGGTCACAAGAAACGCATTCGAAAAGTCCCTCAACACCAGAACTGAATCAATGGTAGAAACCTTTGCACTGACATCCATCACGAATGCCCAACTAAGAAAAGCAATTCTTCCCAGCCGTCCGCTTAGTCTTTGAAATATAAACCACCCTGCGAGAACATAATCCAACGCACCTCGCCACTCATCCCGTGGCATTTCCGGCATAGCCCATAGCGTAATAGTTCAGAATCACCCAACACTAAGAAAACTAGTCTGAATTCTAACATTACATCCAAAAATCTAACATACCAGTAAGTAAAGATCCACTTGGGCCTCCAAATCCCAATATCCGCTAAACGGTGCCGACACACACAATCCACAACCACTACATAGTCTGTACATGAGAACTTCCAGTCTCCACTCCATATAGTACACGAATCACCATACCTGATCCCAAATTCCGCCGTACGAATACTTATCACACCTCAAGTACCCAATCATTCCACGAAAGATATTCTAAAATTCCTATGTGCCACCACACAAACTCAGATATCAACAGTCGATCTAACAAGAAAGTGCTGCAATACTACCGAAGTATCATCAGTTTAATCACATTACCTTTTTCTGGGATGTATACTCTCGTCAAATCACTTCCAATTAGTAGTATCATTCCCTTGATTATCTAAGGCTACCTGTTGCCTAAGAGTTTTATGAACTTCCTTTCAGAACCGAACTAAAACCTCGTACACGCAAATCTCAATCTTCCATAACATACCGCATATACCATACCATCCAAGGATAACAAGAAAACTTTTATCTCCCTTCCGAGCCACAGACATCTACTCACTCAACTAGTCAAGAACTTCCATTGATCCCATCTAGAAGAAAAATCATTGCACATTCCATGTCTCTTATGCCTATAGAAAATATACATCTCCAAACCGCGGTAGAAACCATCAAGAACTCTCCGATTTCCCTTTTCACAAATCAGACCTGTCAGGATTGAATCCTTCTAACTCGACCAAGCTAAGCAAGCCATCAAACTCCAAGAGCATTGCTGAAGAATACTTGCAAGGGCTCATTACTTCGAACACATACAAGGAATTAATCATATCTTTACCATACCGATTCGGTCTACTATCAAGCTATTACATCTATCTAATTTCCCTTCTGATTCGTCATCAACTTGATATTCCCTCTTGTTGTGGCACCACAATGCCTCGACCTGGGCTTACCACACGAGACTCAAGCACAAGACCACACTGTCTAAGACCCATAGGCCACTGAATACTCTCTCAGATGTTCCCAGAAATACCACATTCCACTTTGAAGAACTTCCTACGAATCTAAATTTGTTACCTTTACTTTCCAGATATTGATACATAGGATCCCATAATTAACATAAAAATACCACAAGTCTTGACGTTTTCCAATGAAAACACAGTCTCTAACCACATACACAACCTTAAGACACATGATTGGTACATGTAGAATCTTGAACACAATAAAACCATTCTCGAGAGTTATTTACTTCTTATTCAAACTGCAATTCACCTGATCCAACGAACATAACCACCCATGCCTTATTAGCACTCTGACACCGCAGGATATGACCTCATTCCAATACAAACAAGTATCTTCCTGCTCCAGGCACCGAGCATTCTTACCAACAACAGCTTAATACATGCTCTAATTCTTACGCGTCTACGAAGCACCATATAACCTTTGTCAAAATTTTGCTTCACTCGTGCCATCCTCGGCTCAATTTCTGCAACCCGAACTGATTCGCCAGCATGCCTCGAACTGGAACCAACATAGCACATGACCGTACAATTAGTTAATTAATAGCAAACTCCCCAACTTGGCTCGAAGCCATATATTAAGACACCCTCAACAACTCATAACACTTTTACTTTAATGATGCCACAATACCATAGTGAGATTAAACTCAAATCATTTACAAGTTTGTGAAAACACAGATCATCCAGTACTGTAATCCTCTACAAATCTCGCATTCATCCCGACATTAGTTGAGTCCACTCTCTTAAGCGACCCGAATTTTCAAATTTCAACACGTACCCTTCAATTACGCATGAGATCTTCTAACATACACATAAGGATCATACCACTTAAGAACACTCTGCAGGAGATAACCCACCTGCTTCTCCTCAATTTAGTATTTCTGCATACTTTCCACCGTCGTACGCATTACATAGCCATTTAGTCTTCCTAGGTCTGAACTCACTGTGGGGGTGCAGACTCCGGAGGGGCTCCTACAGCCCAAGCGCTATATCACTGCGGCGTGAAGTCCGATCCATATAATATACTGCTGCGACGTGCAACCCGATCCATATAAGTATCGCTGCGACGTGCAGCCCGATCCATATATATATTCCTCACATCCAGGCCCTCCGCCTCACATCACTCAGTGTATCCTCACATCTGGCCCTCGGCCACACTCAGTCAGAATATCATCACAAGCCCCTCGGGCATTAGTAAAACAGTAGTCCTCAGCCCAAATTATCGTTAAAATATTATTTAAGACTCAAATCTGAGTAAAAGTGGTTGAGTTGTAAAATAGTGGAGAAACAATATGACTGAGTTCAAGTAATAAGTCAAAATAGTGAAGAAACAGTGAAAATAACCCCCGAAGGATTCAAATAATTAGCACGAAGCCCAAATATGGCAATCAGCCCAAATCATGATAATAACAAATATGTTCCGGTCAAATACGCGGTAAAATTCATCAATCGGGACAGACCAAGTCACAATAACCAACGGTGCTCTACCCCACGCTCGCTATCCGTCGTGTAAGTTACCTCAATATAGCACTATGGTGTGCAAATCTGGGGTTTCAAACCTTCAGGATATCATTTACAATCATTACTCATCTCGAACCGGTGAAATCTCTAGCTCACGACGCCCTTCCCTATCAAATCGGCCTCCACGCGCGTCGAATATTTCCAAAATCAGCGCAAATGCATCACAATAGGCTAAGGGAACATAACCTAATCGAAAAGAATCGAAAAACATCGAAAATCACGAAATTGCAAAACCCGAGCCCCGGGCCCACTTCTCGACAAATCAGAAAATTAACATCACCAGATTCCTTATCTTGCCACGAGTTCATACATACCAAGAACTCTCAAATCCGAGCTCAAATGACCCATCAAATCCCAATTTGAAATATAAAAAACTCAAGCCCTAGTTCATCAACTTTAGACTTAATTTCCATGAATTTCTAGGCCAATTTCATAATATAATCGTGTTTTAAGTTCAAAAATCTTATCTCCAATCAATTCCCCTTGAATCCCTCTTCCATTAGCTCTCCCAAGCTCCAAAATCGTTCAACAATGGAGGAAAATAACTTAGGCTCGCGGAACAAAATATTTTAAAAACCCTTCTGCCCAACAACTATTTCCTCCTATGCGATCGCGGAACATCCCTCGCGATCGCGAGGAACAAATCTTCAGCCCTTGACATTCCTCTTATGCGATCGCGTAATATCCTCTACAATCGCAATTCACAGCCTCTTCACACAACGCGATCGCAGGCCCACTGATGCGTTCGCAATGAACAAAACAAGCCAAGACCCCAGGTCCAATAATTCTCTACGCGAACGCGACCAAGCCTACGCGTTCGCGGACAACAATTTCCTTACCTCAATGCGTTCGCAACACACTCTACGCGAACGCATTGAACAAAAATGCTCTCCCCTCAGAAAGCTCTACGAGATCGCAATAGCACTTATGCGATCGCAATGAACAAAATACCTGCAACTGAAGCCTGCATTTTCTGCTATCTTTTAAGGCACAAAATGGTCCGGTTGACCGTCCGAAACTCACCCGAGGCTCTCGGGACCTCAACCAAACATGCCGACATATCCCATAACATCATTCAAACCTGTTCCAATCAACAAAACGCCTCAAACAACATCAAAACCTTCAATTCACATCGAATTCAAGCCTAAGTTTTCCAAAAACTTCCAAAACATGCATTCGATCAAAACCCAACCAAACCACCTCCGAATGACATGAAATTTTGTACACACATCCCAAATCATATGGCGAAGCTACAACAACTCTTGGAATTCCTTTCCGACCCTCGGATCAAAATCTTACCCATCAATCGGAATTCGCCAAAATACTAACTTCGCCAATTCAAGCCTAATTCTACACCGGACTCCGAAAATCAATTCCGATCACGCTCCTAAGTCACAAATCATCCCCCGAAGCTAACCGAATCACCGGAAATCGCATCCGAACCCTCTAACCCAATAGTCAACATCTGATTGACTTTTCCAAAATAAGTCTTTCTTAAAGAGACTAAGTGTCTCATTTTCTACCAAATCGACTATAACACACCAAATACTGATAATGAAACATGAAGAAGGATAAAATGGGGAAAACGGGGCGGTAACTCCTGAGACAAAGGGTCGGGTCGTCACAGTGATGCCTCTGAGGACAAAAATAAGAACAATGTAAAAGAGCAAATAAAGTTATCCGATTAAGCTTGAGAATGAAATATAACATAAGTTTTGCCAAGAAATTCATGTGCTACAATGGTGTTGTTTACCCTACTATTTATAGCTGAATATAGAGAAACAAGATCCTAGGATCAAGCTCCTCTTAAATGACAATAAAGAGGCTATAGATGAATACATGACGGCAGGCCATGGATGCAAAATATTCTCTGCAACGGTTGCCCATGTAATGACAGAGAATACTCTTCATTGAATGTTATCTGATGGAAAACATTCAATTTTCTCATGTTGATCATGCTCCCTCCAGGGTCTATCCGGTGCCAACTGCAGTTGTTGTTCCCGGTACGGGTTATTACTTGATTTACTTTATACCTGTTTTCGATTCCATGTGTCACGCTACTATTCGATCATTTTATATAAACCAATTTTACCCTATACACTCTCTATTTGTGTTAAAATTAGCATAATGATGAATGTCTGATTACGTTAGGAGGCAATAAAAAGGATTAGATGTGAAATTACAAAATGATATTGTTAAAATGACAATATTGTAATTATTGAGGTTTAAAAAGTCAAAATATTATATGCATATAAAAATATTTATATAATTAAAGTCATATTAAACAACAAAGAATTTTACGAAACTTATTGCAATAATGGCGGTTATGATTGCCATAATAAACGATTTAGAAATCCATGTCGACTAGTGCATCTTATGGTGGTTTTGGAAATCGGTAGGGCGGTTAATAGGGAATCTCTACAATATACATAGTGGCGGAAACGATTCCGACGGTGCTGAGAACCGCCGTTTTGGTAGATTATGGTGGTGTAGAACCACCGCTATATGCAAAAATAGCCGCCGCAATAACCTCGTTCCTTTTTAGTGATAATTAGTTTAATTTTGTGTGCCTCAAAAGCGACTAGATCTTTCTTACTAATTTCATTTTCTTAAAAGAAAAAATGTTGGTTCAGACAACTATTAGGTATTTCTTTCACAATTTTCTGGTTTGAGACTATTGTCTCGCATCCTTTAGTACTGACGTTGATACAAGCTTTAATTACTTGAGTTATTGTTTTACCAACTCGTTAGGTTTTTTTTTTTTTCCAAATGAATTGCAGCTTCATTTACCTTATAAATTACTAATATAATTTATTATTCAGCTTTGATGTTATAAAAGAAAATTTTGCTTTTTCTAAACGAGGCAGCTTCTTTTAATATCATAATTTAGACAATTACAATGAAAGTGAATTAAAGTTTCATGGACGGACACTTTGGAGAGAGTTTGTTCCATGTACGACTTGGACTATCCACTTTGTACATTAATTTTCTTTTCGTCATTTGGCTATATAAACAATATTTTCCTCTCACAAAATTACAGTATTTTTCAAATGAAGTGCATATTCAAATAAAATAATTTTAAATTGTTTTTAAATTTAATTTCAAAAAGTACTTTTTTAAATCTTTTTTTTTAAATGTTCAAATACCCGCTAAGGACCGTTTGATCATAGATTTACCAAAATATATTTGAGTTTTGTGCAAATACATATTTGTTCATAAATTTTATCCATATTTTGACAAATTTTTAAAATTCAAAACCCAAATCTCAAAACCAGCTCAAGAGCTAGTTTTGGCCCAAAATATTAATACTATTTTTAAAAATTGTCCCATATATATTTTATAAAAGAGCCCACCATTTATTATTTGTAACTATATTGTTTCGTCTTCTCGGTCATCTGATAGTTTATTACATAGTTCATTACAAAAATGATAATTTTGTACCAAATTTATTTATGTTCAGGCCTATGGTTTGCGATAATATAATGAAGGTTATTGATGAATGTATTATTGGATATTTGTGATAGTTTTTAAAATTTGTGGGTATAAGTCACGTTTCATGTTTTAAAAAATAAAATAAAATATGTTTTGAAAACTAATGTCCAAATGCATTTTATCTTCAAACCAAACTTTACCCAAATCAAAGTTTTTAAAATAAATTTGGGAATCTATGGTCAAACGCTAGATAAATATTAATAGTGATACTAGTGTACGGAGCAACTATTATTTAAAAATGGCCAAATACATATACAGCCCATTCAACTTGGCACAATTTTTTATTTTGGAACTTTATCTCTACCTTGTTCCATTTTGGCCCTCCAACTCCATTTTATATGTTCCATCTTGGCCCTCTAACGTTATTTCTTATGTTTCACTTTAATACAAAAGCTGAAACCAGTGCAAAAATTATAGCGCGTATATATACAAATCTGCAGTGTAATAAACGTTCAATTAAATGTTGCTACCTGATTTTTTCATTCATGTCAAACGGGTCAATACTAAAATACTCGAACCCGACAGTTCAAAAATATAGTCTAATTTAGATATTGGACATTTATTACACCTTAAATTTATGTATATACGCGCTATATATTTTGCATTGATTTCGAATTTTGTATTAAAGTTAAACATAAGAAATAGAGTTGAAGGGCCAAAATGAAACATACTATAAAATAGAGTTAGATGATCTAAATGGAATAAGGTAGCGACAGAATGCCAAAATAAAAAATGATTCCAAATTGAATTGAAAAATGATTTCTAAGTTGAATGGGTTAGTACATGTATTTGGCCTTTAAAAATCATTGGATTCCTGTCTTGGTTATGTTGTAGTTTATTTACGTAATTACCCAACCATGGAACGTGAAACTAATGAAATCCAGCGTGTACAAATAAAAAGTGTTACACTTTCACTCCGCACTCCACATAAACACCGCGTTTTCTGTCTCCTTCGGGTCCTACATCTGACGGACGGCGTTTACCCTTCATTTCTCTCTCTTTTCCTCCACAATTCACCTACTCTTCCCGGCAAGAACCCTACCCGAATTCTGCATTTTTCATATCAAGAGTATCGACTTTATTTTTTGAGTGATACTCCTAATTTTTTGCCAGTCGTATAGTAGTAATACATGGATCGAGCTGAAACTGGCAATGCATCGATTGCCAGGAATTTTTGCTCATAAGAAACGCGTCGATTCTAAGCAAAAGCGTGCCGTTTCCTCCTCCGTTAAAGCAAAACCGAAACTCGAGCGCCTCAACGCTCGCAAAGATATTGATTACGAGCCGTGTATGCTCGAGTTCAGCGGCGATAATAAGAGCTTTCGGATCGAAGGGCATGATAGTGAATTGCTTGATAATTTTTTCGAAAAGTTAGGGTTTTCTGGTCCTGATGATTTCGCTATCCCTGCCGCTGAATGGGATGCTATGCAGTTGCGTTCCTCCTCCTCATCGGAGTTGATTGGTCTAGGTAATAACATAATTAAGGATAGTATTTTTGAATATTCTGATATTCCTATTAAAGCTAGAGATGTAATTCAGCTGCAAATTAGTGATGTGTCTAAAGCTGATACAATTAGATTAGAAGACTGTGTTACAGGCAGCGGCGGTGTTTTAAATGGAAATGAACCTGCAACTTTAGTTCGATGTGGTGGTGGTGGTGGTGGAGGGATTAAGGGTGTAAGGCCGCCTCTTTTGGCTCCTCCGCCTGTCATGTCACTGCCCATTGTTGATGATGCATCATGCTCTACTTGGGATATTTTTAGGGCATTTGGCCCGGAGGATCAATCAGGGCTTTGTAGATCTGAGGTTGTCAATGGTGATGCAGAATGTGTTAAGAATGAGGTGGATGAGGAGGAGAATAGTACTGGTAGGAGAAGAATAGGAGTGAGTAACTTACTATCGGAGTCCTGTTCTTTCACCACTACTTCGAATGACGATGACTCTTCTAGCTCCACAACTGAGCGTATGTCAAGCATCTCACCGAACGGGAGATTCGCACGCTACATTACATACTGGGACAAAGGTGATCTCCTGGGACGTGGATCTTTTGGATCCGTATATGAAGGAATTTCAGAGTAAGCCTGATATTCAGTTTCTTTTTTGCTTTCCTGTTTTGAGCATGATTTTGTAGAAACAAATAGTATTAGCTTTTGTTACTGGGTTCTTTATTTGGTGGAGCAAATACTTTATTAGCAGCTACCCTCTTGTTCGTAATTCTGGTGCAAAATCTCTATTGCCTTGAAATTAATAGACTAGGAGATAAATTTCTGATAGCCTCCATTTAACTTGAAGGAAAGAATAAGTGCTTGTTTGTAAGTGGGAATACTGAATAGAGCTCCAAGGAATGAATATAATGTTTGATGTACTAAGTTAAAAGATACTTACCGATAAAACCTGCACTGTCAATCAGCAATAGAACTATACCACAATATAATCGATATTTAAGATACCACAAAATGTTATTTGTAGTTCTAAGTCTCAAGGGACTAATCATTTGTTAATGGAAGCTGTTAGCTATATAATATAAAACAAAGTGGGTATGAGAAAAACTATTTCTCAAGAGATTATCAATCTATTAAGGAAATAGTTACTTGTGAATAGGTACTGTATGAAGATACAATGTAATTTAAGGTTGCCTACAATTAAGAGCACACACATAAATAAAGTATATTTGTGACTACATGTCGAAACTCAATAGACATAAATATTGGTTAATCTGACTATAAAAAATTAGAAAAGTTAATGGCTACTAGGACTTATATGCCTTGTTCGCTTATGCATTAATGACTTATTGGTGTGTCCAATGTGTTCCACTCTTTTGATATATAAGTGTAAGCTTTTATTGATAGGAAGTTAGCACTGAGAAAGTGCTCCAGTAGCATTAAAGATTGTGCAAAGCACGGAACATGTCTAGAATGTCACTTACAGAAGTCAGGCTCATCCTCAAAAAAATATTTCATTCTCAAAAAGAAGTCAGGCTGCAAAGATGTTGGAGTAATCACCCAGAACATCAAAGGAAAGAATAGACTAATATGTACTTCGTAAAATTATAGTTTTCTAGCATACTAAATGTTTCAAATGTTTATATTTTTTCAGAATTTTAGGACTTGCGGACTTGCTAAACCTTCCCTGCACTCTCATTTTTTAAATTGAAAAGTAACCTCTTCTGTGTTCATATTGCTGCAGTGATGGTTTCTTTTTTGCTGTGAAGGAAGTGTCATTACTTGATCAAGGTGATGGGGGAAGGCAAAGTCTATACCAACTTGAACAGGTTGGTGACAATATTTTTTGGTGGTGCAGGAACTTATCAAAAATTATTTAATTGTGCAATTGGAAGACACCTTCAATAAAAAATAAAAGAAGTGTGTTGACGTGTGTGACCATCTCATCTAAAAGCTTAAGCTTTTAGAGAGAGCCCACTTTAATTACTTAAATAAGTCTTCAATATAGTTCACACCTTTTTCCTTTTCTGACGGACCAATCATTCCCTGCAAAAATCCATTCAGGATCTTTTAATCTGTCAAAACGTCGGATTTCTAAATTTTCGTAAGGCCCTTAGCGGCTCTTTCCAAAAGGCGTGAATGCAAATAAAAAACATCTCCTGAGAATGGGAAGAATTGGGGGAAGAAGGGCACACAGGGAATGAATGGGAAGATCGAAAAGTTGGAAGAAGTTTCTCTTATTTATTACCTGTGTCTACTATTTAGGCAGAATACCCTCACCCATTCTTACTAAGCGCGCCCCTGATAATTGCGTCATTGTGCCTGGGCTGTGAGCCAGGGGGCCCTGATCATAAATGGGTTGTTTGTCCCGGTGAAAGGGACGCTCTCGTTTTAATCGCTCTGGCGCATATGTTGAATAGTTGTTTTATGCATTCATCTATCTTTCAGGAGCAGTCGTGTGGTTTTCCCAGATATCGCCGTGCCCATTATGGTAGAATATTCATGTGGGATTTTCTCAGATTTTACACGTGTGATAAGGTGAAAATCTCACGTACGGTTCTGGAACGGAGATTCTTTCAATTGAATGACGACCGTAACGGATGTCGGCTCAATCACTTTTTTGGATTCTTTCTCTCGTCTTACTATTGTTTATCAACAAATATCTAAGGATGAGGGGATCTTTTTTAATTGATTCTTTTATCACACTGTGATATTTTACATGGCCTATTTCGGGTTAACTCAGAGCTTTGGCAACAACCGGCTCGAGTAGAAAGTATTAATTTATTTCTCGGGGCACAATTCCAGTTGAACCCGCAACAAAGCCAGCATTGCTTTCGTGGGCGTAAAACCGCACCGATCTACGAGAGGAGCTGATAGATGAGTAGGCTTAGGTGCCCCGATTCGGCCTGGCCGGTCGGGAAGAGATTCACATAGAGAAGATCCACCAGACAAGAAACTCAATTCCGCACTGCTGCTGAGTCGTCGGACTTAATTTTTTTTATGTAATAACCCTCCTTTTGAATGCCTAGGTTGTAACCTTTATAGCGATAGCGCGTCAAAAAAGATCTTTCGATCAGAAAAAGGGAAAGAAAGACTGGCCACATAAAGACAAAACAGACAAGAAAAGTGCCAGACTCCGTATGGAAAGCCTTTAAAATTAAAAAAAGGCTGGAAAAAAGAGAGATTCCATTGATACAGAGCCAATTCCAATAGACTTATTGGAGGGTCCCATTGGTGTGCATCCAGAATCAAATTCCTTATTTTTTTTTTTTTTTTTTAATTCACAATTACAATAGCAGGCAAAGTCCTTGCTAGGAATTCCGGGTAACTTTCTGTATTCCTTAAGGTTACAGGTGAAGCTGATTTCCTGCTGGGAACTTGTATAGTTCACACTCTTTGGCTCTACCAATGAATGATCCAGTAATAGGTCCCACGTGTAGGCTTGATTCTTTGATGAACCGAGCACGTGGAGATTCTTTCTTCGATAATGGGTGGCGGTGAGACTTGAACCCAAGACCTTTGCCTACTTTGATACATTGTTGAAGTATGTGACTATCTCATTTAAACGCTTACGCTTTTAGAGATGGCACACTTTAATTACTTAATAAGTCTTCAACAAAGTGGAATAAAAAGAGGTATTTGGAACAGAAATGGCCCATCTTTCTATAACATCTGTGAAATAAGTTTGAATGATGAAGTTGATATAGAACTGAATTTTTCTTTCTCTAGCAGCATACCAATCAATGTCAAACTAAAAGGGTTTTTGTTTTGCTGAAGAGGCTCAGTTTGTCTTCTGCCTCATGCCTTACCCTGTTTCCTGGACCAACCGTAGTGTAGGACCTAAAGTTTGTTAATCTACTATTATGTGCATATGAAATTATCATTTTTGAAAAGGTGAAATTGTCGTAATATTCCTAGATTCTCATGTTTACTCCTTTGTACTTTTTGGTGGCCTCTATTTTACCTTTGGTGGAATATTCACTGATTTGCTTTTGTTATTTTATTTGTCTTGTTTTTTTTTAGGAGATTGAGCTTCTAAGTCAGTTCGAACATGAGAACATAGTTCGATATTATGGAACTGACAAGGTAATGCTTTCTTAATTTTGTGCTTCTGCTTGCTTCCCGAAGCTCCTCCTCTGAGAGGAACTGTTCTCTAGCTCTTTCTCTGTGAATGT
This sequence comes from Nicotiana glauca, assembly GCA_026770625.1. Taxonomy (NCBI): domain Eukaryota; kingdom Viridiplantae; phylum Streptophyta; class Magnoliopsida; order Solanales; family Solanaceae; genus Nicotiana; species Nicotiana glauca. The sequence continues at coordinate 122,750 of MU665606.1, forward strand.
TACTTTTGTATCTAAAAGCCTTTGGTCTGAAGAGTGCACATTATTGTTCACACACATCCCATATGCAGAAGTGCTTTTTACCTAGCCAAATTTCTTCGGTCTTTGGTCTGTATATCTCACCCTCTCCTTTTGGTAGCTTAGTGGTGTTTTTTCAATCTTTGAAATTGGATTATTTTTTGTCTGTGTATGTCCTTTCAAAAGTTCACTTCGGTTGTCACATCTTTCAGTACCAGGACTAAACTGGATAAGCTAACTGTCTTAAGAATACTTCGATCTCTTTCACTTTGTATTGCAATCTTCTCTATGTACTTAATCTTTTTGCTCAACTTCTGGTTAAATTTTTTGCAGGATGATTCAAAATTGTACATCTTTCTTGAGCTGGTTACGCAAGGATCTCTGTTGAGCCTTTATCAGAAATATCACCTACGAGATTCGCAAGTATCCGTCTACACAAGGCAGATTTTACATGGTTTGAAGTATTTGCATGACCGAAATGTGGTTCACAGGTGACAAATCAGAACAACAAATGTTTGCTATCTATGCTGCCCCTTCTTTATATCTATTTTTGTATCTGTTTTAATTTTGTTTGGTTTTATTCATGTCTTAACTTACTCTCATGATACACTGGCTAGTGAATTCAGGAATTGAGCCAACTTCCGTTTTGAGTAATGGTAGAAGTTGTTTGCAGATTGTTGCAAGTTATGACATTTAATTAATCATTTTGATTTATTTAATGTTTAATTTGTTGATCAAAATTAGAAGTCTTGATTTAGTCATGCCAAGTCATTTAATTGACCGTTCTGGATCAGTTTCGTCGGCTGTTTTCATGGACTCTAGGATATTTGTATGAACTGTTTTCGCATCTGTTTTGGTGTCAAAGTTTAGGAAGATGAGGAATCATGACTATGGGGTTAATACTCAAGCATACTTATGCTGGCATGTGACTAATTTGTATTTATAAAGAAAAGGCGCAGGTGACAAATCAGAACAACAAATGTTTGCTATCTATGCTGCCCCTTCTTTATATCTATTTTTGTATCTGTTTTAATTTTGTTTGGTTTTATTCATGTCTTAAGTTACTCATGATACACTGGATAGTGAATTCAGGAATTGAGCCAACTTCCGTTTTGAGTAATGGTAGAAGTTGTTTGCAGATTGTTGCAAGTTATGACATTTAATTAATCATTTTGATTTATTAAATGTTTAATTTGTTGATCAAAATTAGAAGTCTTGATTTAGTCACGCCAAGTCATTTAATTGACCGTTCTGGATCAGTTTCGTCGGCTGTTTTCATGGATTCTAGGATATTTGTATGAACTGTTTTCGCATCTGTTTTGGTGTCAAAGTTTAGGAAGATGAGGAATCATGACTATGGGGTTAATTGATATGGATACTCAAGCATACTTATGCTGGCGTGTGACTAATTTGTATTTATAAAGAAAAGGCATGTGACTAGTTAGCAGCATAGTTATCTGGATTGTGATATGTGAAAGATGGTTAATAAAGTGGCCCTCTAAACAAAAATCTACCAGTCAAAGATCTAAATTAAAGTTTATTCATTAAATATTTACGTAAAATTTGTGTTCCTTTGGTTTATAACCTTTTGTTTTACAATTTATTTTCTTGTTTTCAGTTGAAAGTGGTTGTCAAATCTATAAATATTTCTGCAGAATAACTTAAATTTGTTCTTTAGGATTCTGATATTCTTTTATGTTATTTTTCTTGTAGAGATATTAAATGTGCTAATATATTGGTGGATGCTAACGGATCGGTCAAGCTTGCTGATTTTGGCCTTGCAAAGGTTGTTACATCATCTTGTCCTTGTCCTCTCTTTTGTCTTTCTCATTCTTATGCTTTTATTGTCTTCCACACTTCCAGGAGTTTTAATCTTCATTTATGTGACAATTTCTGATATGTGGATTCATGCAACATGCAGGCTACTAAGTTAAATGATGTCAAGTCTTGCAAGGGTACTGCTCTCTGGATGGCTCCTGAAGTAAGCTTTGATCTATCTTTTGATGATTAACAGGAAATTGGCTAATCTAAATATGTATGTAATTATGCAAATCACTTGAGGGGCCTGTTTTGGTGTGAATAAAAACACTAATATTAATGGAAATCAGATCTTTGAAGAGTTTTTTGCCCCCTTTTTTTTAGAGTATTGTTGAGAGTGCATGAATGAGGGTTCGTGTGTACTTTCTTCTTAGCCATCCGCCACATCAGTGTCCTGATGTGATGCAAAATATGAACGGATTCTAGCATCATGGATGGATGAGGGTAAAAAAGCTAGACCAAGAGATTTCGATTCGGGTAGGTAGCTGGAATATACACATTTTTTTTTATGACCGAGAAATCCTTCTGGGATCGATCCTTTGGACCAATTGCAGCCTTCGAAACTCGGTGGGTAATGGGCCCGCCCCTCTACCCTTCTCCACTTAAATACCAAGCTTTGCTTTGCATGGTGTGGGGGCTTGAACCTGTGACCTAAGACACAAATCCACCACCCTTTGCCACTAGAGCTAGGCCCTGGGGCTGGAACATACACATTTTAACAGGGAAGTCAATGTAATTAGTGGATACCCTTTTCTGATTGCATGCCTATAGGAACCTAAATGGACAAGGCAAAAGGCTAGAGAGATAGGTAACGTGGATTATAGATTATGATATTGTGGGATAGAAAAAAATAGGAATGTGGTGGGAATTATTGTAGAACCACTACTTAAAGATAAGGTTGTAGGTAAAATGAGTTGGGGATAGGATTATTTTTGGGCGATGTTACAACAACAACAACATACCCAGTATAGTGCCACAAGTGGGGTCTGGGAAGGGTACCTATGCCTTTAAAAAGGCAAAGAGGTTGTTAATGCCCTTATATCACTAATCAGTGGATACCCTAAAAAGGAGGAAAGTTGATATTGCATGCCTACAAGAAGCTAAATGTATAGGGCAAAAGGCTAGAGAGATAGGTAATGCGATTTATAAATTATGGTATTGTGGGATAGAAAAAAATAGGAATTGGGTGGGAAATATCTAAGTTGCTCGGACTCGGGTGCGGGTATCCGATACGGGGACGGTTCTGAGTATCGGATTCGGCAAAATCTAAATTTTAAGATTCGGAAGTGCGAATCCGGATATGGATACGGGTGCGGGGATACGGCTAAGAGAAAAAGAAGTACGAAATCAGAAGTACAAAATCAGAACATCTGAATTCATTTTTCTGCTATTTATTGGGTATAATAAAAGAAAGCAATTCAAGGCAAAGTTTCGTCTGCATGAAGTACAAAATCAGAACATGACACTTTGAATTTTTGGTTTCTCCGACGCACAAAGCAGCAAATATGAGACAAAAATACTACAACATTGAAGGTATGCCATTTTTCATAACTTAAATCTGTTTAATTTTTGATTTTGAGAAACCAAAATCTCAATTTTTCTCCCAAATTTGTCGATGGACTCCAGGCAAAGTGTCCGAAGTCGGTTGACCGTATCCGGGACGTTTCCCGCTCCAGCACCCGTCCAAGTCTCGTATCGGGACGGGGACGGCACCCAAATTGAAGAGTCCGTGCATCTTAGGGAAATATTGTAGAACCGGGACTTAAAGATAAGGTTGTATAGGTAAAACAAGTAGGGGATAGATTATTTTTGGGTGAAGCGCATGCACTTGTATCACTGGTTAGTCATACATATAATTTTGCAAGTTATAAGTGTATTGTTGCAAAATTGTTTTTACCACATAGATTTTGTAGTTACATTGTGGGTTGTCAAAGGAATTCGAGATTCTTCATGCAGTCTACTATTTTTACAGTAGCATAGCAGAAAGTATCTTCTTTTCTTTTCTCTCCATGAGTTCAATTGACATTAGCTCTAGGTGCTCATTATTATGACTCATCCTCTATGCAGGTTGTGAACAGGAAGAACCAAGGCTATGGACAAGCGGCTGATATATGGAGCCTTGGCTGCACTGTCTTAGAGATGCTTACTCGCCAGTTTCCTTACTCCCACTTAGAAAATGTAAACACAAACTTCATATTTTGTCTTCATTAAATTTTGATTGGTTAAACATGCTCTTTAATGGCTTTGATTTTGTAACCTCCTAATCCACCTAGAAATAGCTTTGTGGTACTTGTTATTGGTAAAATCTGGTATGAACTGTTATTGTGGAAATGGTATTCGTGCTGCCAGATGAGGGACTATTACACTATCCCTTAATCTGGCAGATCTAATTCATGCTAAATGTAAGTTGCCTATAATTGTTTTGAAATTTGATTGCTAGTTATTCACTTTGATTAAAGTATTGAACGATGTGCACAAGGGTCTATTTTTGAAAGGATGAGTAATTGAGTATAATGTTCTGTTGTTGAAACACATAAAGTATAATTAAACTCTTGATTAAGCTGTCTAAACCAAATTGTATTTGTACCTAAATGAAATGACTATTGAAATGTTGGGTTTTCCATGCCTTTTACCTCTTATATACCTTGGTCTTCTCTTTTTCCACTTATTCTAAGGTGGAGAATTTTTGGAGGTGTGCATTATTAGTGGTAGATGTTTGGGCTCTATGTTCTCGCTCAGAATGTGTTTGTTTATGCGGTCCCATTACCCATTGAGTTTTGAACCATGCGCCGCTAGACTTATGGAATTCTCGATTATAAAAAAAAGTGTTTGTTTATGGTACTTTGCTTTGTTAAATGTTCTTTTGCTAGTTATATTCTAGATGGGTCGTTCTACTCTATTCTATTAGATTCCTAGATCCAATTATCAAACTACAACCATTTAATCCTCTCACTACTGAAAAAAGTTACTATAATTATTACTTAAATATCAATCAACCAGTCAAACTTCAAAACTTACTGCTAGTTGGTTTGGGATTCATCATCCATTGCAAACCAGGAGAAGAAAAGGGCAAAAGAACAGGGGAAGAAGAGAACAGGTGATAGAGAGAAAAAGAGGAATTAGCGGACTTTTGATAAAAAGACCAAAGTGCCTTTGTAGTTAATGAATAGATAACATGTAAGTAAGGGTTATTTTGGAGAAAGAGAAAATGGGTACACTGCAATGTAGTATGTTTTATATATATATATATATATATATTATATTGATTGGTGGAGTTTCTTCTCTATATTGTCTTAAAATGATAAAATTGCTGAAATTCTTTTTCGGACATGGACTGAAAATCTAAGTCTGTAAGTTTGGAATTACTACTTATAATACATGATCATAGCCGTTTTCGTGTCAAATGCTATAAGTTCTTTTGTTAAATTTCTGAATATGTTCAGGTTAAAAAGTTCTATCCTTGTGGAATTGAGTTAGCTTGTTTGCTGTTACTATAATACTGAAAATCTAAGTCTGCTAATTTCTTTGATTGAACACCTTTGTGAAGGTGCTGATGCGTGCAAATCTCACTATTTTTTTGGAGAGTGACCATATATTTTCTCTGTGGAACAGCAAATGCAGGCTCTGTTTAGGATTGGAAAGGGGGAACCTCCACCTGTCCCTAATACTCTCTCAATAGATGCACGGAATTTTATTAACCAGTGTCTTCAAGTGGGTCCAAGTGCTCGGCCAACTGCTTCTCAGCTTTTGGAGCATCCTTTTGTGAAACGAACACTTCCCTCTTCCTCGGGCTCAGCTTCTCCTCACAATCTAGGCAAGAGGCTTTGAAACCTTGTTGTAAGTGCCAAATTTCCCTTGGTCATCTAGTTTTGCTAGTGATAGTCGGTTGCTCAACGGTAGCATTAGAATTTCAAAATGCTACCATGTTTACCTTATTTCTTGCCATTGTTTCAGTTGAGTTAGCAAAAGTTTCTACCATTTAATAGTAGAACTCAGTTTTAATTAATTAGCACAATCATTGTATGAGTACTTCTGTTTTAGTCACTTGAGTCATCAGTGTATCACAAAATGATTGGCAATGTGAGAAGAAAGAGATGTGTTATAGAAATAGAGCCTGTGTCAAAATACATTAGTTTTTTCACGGTTTATAAGGATAAAATCAGCTGGTCTTCAGATTCTAGAGATTGACAAAAACTTATGGAATTGGAAAGTATTAAAAAAAATGAATTACTAATTCAAAGTGGAGATCTAAAATGCTTAAGTATTTTCTGAGAGAATCACAGTATACTGCTATATAGGTGAGACATTTTGGTTTGGTGGGGAGGAGCTAAGAAGGTTTCTTATTAATGAAACTGCTGCTTTAGAAATGAAAAGAAGAATATATATATATATATATATATATATATATATATATATATATATATTT
>MU665606.1:130972-198090 GCA_026770625.1 Nicotiana glauca
GTGTGTGTGTGTGTGTGTATATTATCACAGTCACCTGATATTTATACAGGCCTTTTTACGAGGGCCTGTAACCCAGAGGATGCTTTAATTGATGGAACATTGGGCTAATCCAGTTGGTAGGGCTATGATTGGAAGATTACTGGTCCCCCCTGTCCAAGCATTGAGTTGGGCCATGTGGTCTGTGCGATATGACCAGTTTCGTGGGCTTTAGAGAGGAGGGTAATGCGTCAGGCTGGTTTCCCAATGCTCTGAGATTTAGCCCCTTTATTGTAAAGAACCTCTGAATTTAGCCTTTCATTTCGCTGACTCCTACGAAAATTATCTTTCTTTTCGCATTCTCATAGATGTTTTATAGTTTAACTTGTTACTTTCTCAACTGCACTATTTCATACATCAACTGGCAAATATGATAATGATGCTGCTTTGGTAGGGATACAGAACTTCTTGCCTGTCTTATCAGGGCAGGTTCTTGTCATAGTCTTTTAGTACCACGCACCTCTCTGCTATCCATCCTTGGATTGACTGTGATGTTTTATTACAATCTACTGGTCTCGCTAGTCTTAGTTTTATTAGTAGATCTAAGGTATATTTTATGTAATTTCTCCTGCAGCTCATTTCTTCCCATTGGATCCTCAAAATTTTGGTGGAAGTAATCTGGATGCTTTTCTCAGAATCTGTATTTGAACATTGAGTTCAGGTGTTTGATCTTTTGAGAGCGCGTCGAGAGCAGTTCCTACTCTTGGTCAATGCCTTTGCTGCAGTGTATATTTGAGCCCCCCTCCCTTCTTTCCGCTTTCTTGACCTCTCTCTCCCACCCCATCACGGATGGAAAGAAGAGGTCAGGTACTGTGGTGTATGTAGTTCAATTCGCTGTTAAGAGTGTTTGAGCCAAAACGGGATGTAAAGATAGACAACCCATTTGAAATGTATATATATCACTAGAAGAGGTCCGGCTGTTGCTTTCTTCATCTTTTTCCATATTTTTCCTTTTCTTTTCAGTTGTTTGTTATGTTGTGTAGGGAAACGTAATGTATAACTTTGCATTTCAATTCTCTTATCGAGCTGTGGGCCAACGGTAAAAGAAACTGTGTACTACGGTCTTACAATTATGTGGCAGACCGCTTGAATTATGAGAAAAGTGGGCAAATCTAACCTTACCCGAAAAGTTAGTTCCGAAGGTAAGGATTGTCCAAACTATCAAGCAAGTGACAACACATTCCTTTACCCAATGTGAGATTTTAAACCTGTCTTGACATGTATATCGTGAACAATATAGTATGCGGGTACAATATTGGGTAACCAAGAGCAGGGATAATCGGACTTCGATATAGATACTATATAAAAAGAAAATGAATACGGGTTTAGTTCAATTCTAATAGTTAGCTCATTAGGCGTGGATTGCTGAAGATCATATGAGAAGACAATAATACACTTAACAAATGTGTGATTTCCATGCGGTTTCAACTTAGTAGTAAAAATAGCACGATATAGCCAGTTTTCGGACTGGTCAATTAAAAATAGCCAGTGTTTACTAAGTCAATGAAAAATAACCACCGTTTTGCTGCAGTAGAAACTGGTCCAGCATAATATACTGAAGTTCGGTGCACTTGTGTATGAACTCCAGTATATTATGTTGGACCGGTATACTTTGCTGGCTCCAGTATAATATACTGGAGACTGGAGCATTGGTGCTCCAAACTCCAGTATATTATACTGGACCATTATACTTGCTGGAACTCCAGTATATTATGCTGGAGTTCTAGTATATTTATGCTGAAACTCCATCACATTATGCTGGAGTTCCATCATACTATCCTGGAACTCCAATATAATATGCTGGAGTTCAAGTATACTTATGTTGGAACTAGTATACTGGAGTATTTTCCGGGTTTTGAACAGTATTTTCGCTCAGATTTATCTTTACATAAAAAGTAGCTAATTTCGATTACTTTTTAAATTGAGCTATTTTTGAACGACCAGCTATAAATCTGGCTATTTTTAAAAATCTCCCAACTTAGTATGTTACTAGAAATGGAAGCCCGTGCAATGTACGGGCCCAACAACATATTTCATGTCTTACAACCTTCACATTCGTAGAACCTATGTATAAGCATTAAAACCAGTAGTATTAACTACATAATAGGGAATAAGGTGTGATCCCTTATGTCCAAAGCTTGCTCATATTTTGCAACAATTAAATCTCAAAAAATCAGTTGTCTGACTCAAACCATAATATTGGTTTCAATAAGATGTTAGCATCGATGAAAATGAGCACCAAAATACATTCAAGGAACCTGATTAACAAGCAGCGTATCACAAGGTATATTACAAATGCTGTTTCTAAGAAAATGCAGCAGAGTAAAAAACCTAAAAAACCTAAGGAGGTACACATTTGCATACATATTCTTGAGTCTCCTCTAAAATTGTAATTCAAAGAAGCTACAAACAAAGAAAGGGTGGTAAAGCTAAAAAAATCTAGCATTTAGTATTCTCAAATGATGAAGCATCTTTTACACTGTAGTTCTCAACTTATGTTGCCCTGCTAAAGTATGTGAATTCCTCCTTTGGATCCAACTTATCCCATATGGCATCCTACCGCAGTGACACCTTACCTGCATACTTGTACTATAAAAATTTGACAATGGGATTAAATAAGGCAAAATACGATGACATCATAAATAGGTTAAAGCTTCTCATTTAGTGGACGGGAGAATTTGCTTATGATTAACTTTTCAAAAAAAAAATCTATAAAAAAAGACTCTCAAATAGGAAGACCATTATGTGTAGTTTTTAAGTATCCCCCAGAAGTAACAATGTCACACAAGAAAATATAAAAATTAAGAAGAGCACCTTTTGCTGACCCATTTTGAAAGATTCCAAGTAAACCTCCTATATGTGGTTACTTTTCTTGGGTACAGTCACATATTAAGTGCTCAAGCAATTCTTTCAATATTGATATGTTCAATTTATCAACCTCTATAATTTTCTTTCATTTTACACCTTTGAGACAAGTTTCATCCCCTGTGTTAGTACCCTCTCTTTAGCAGATTCTTATATTAATCAATGGTATCATGAGACATAGATAAAATTCTAAACCAATTGATAGAGAAGAGAATTATTAATGTTTTTTTATATACAAAATAAAACTTTTCTGGCTTTGGCCTTTATGCCCCTTTGTTATCCATTAGCTTACCTTAAGATAGCTTCAAAATGATAAGAGAACCTTTCATTATTTGTGATATCCTCAAATGAGCATTTGGTGCCAAATAGCTTGCTCAAACAACTGCCAATTCCCATAATGCAGTGAGCCTCAAGTCCATTATCCGCAACAATACATTCCTGTTCATTATAAGTATTGTAAGAGATGCCATAATAACTTAAAATTTTCAGAATTTCAAGAGTCTGAAAGACAATTTGAAAACATCTGACGGTGAAAGGTCATCATCAGCCTAGAAAGAAACCGGTAATTGTGTTAGCTTTAAATCATATATAAGAAATAATCATGAGAATCAAAAAAGTTTATTTAAGGAGAAGATGTTGAATTACGGCAAGTGAGAGATTAATTAACATGCTCTGCTTATTAAATACTCGAGATTTAAGCTATAACTTGTAGATCTAAGTTTTGACCTTAAGTCGCAGGACTTGTAGCAGTAGTCGACTTCAAAAAGAGAAAAATTTATAAATGGCATCTGCATCTGGTAAAGTATTCACCTTATTTAAGAAGTTCAAATAAGTTCTCATCCAGGTCTTCATTTAGTTGTCCAGCCTCCAATATATTTGAACTCTCATCCCACATATTGTTACTCTAGTTGTTATCACACGGCAAGAAGGTATATGCTTTGATAGTAAACCACATACTAATATAAGTTCTACATGCAACTCTCTTTCTAAACAACTCCCAATAGAAACTAACATTGGCAGGCATACATACAACCTCAAAAATTCAAGTTTAACTTTCTTCAAATGTTTGCGAGATTTCTGTATGCTTCCTAGATAGTATTATTTGATATCTGACTGTTACTCATTTTTCCTGATTTCGATAGTTGTATCATCTTTTAAAAGTCTATCTCCCAATATGTGCAACATATTTTAGAGGTTTGAGATCAAACTTCTGATTCTAATGAAAATGACGATAACTATGTTACATGCTTGTGCTCATAGCTAGAAGACTGTTATAAGAGAGGTCTAAGTCAATCTCTAAAGTTCTCACCTTCTTGCCCCATAGCTTCAATGCTATTAGATAAATGTGTTTTTTCCATTTTACTGCTTCGATCCTACAACAATACATCTCTTTCATACATCATTCCTTTATTCTTCACTGCCATAATGCTCTTCAAACTTGTAATACAGAATGCCTAGAAATTGCTAATATCTTGTGCAAAATCAACATCATGTTGAATCAATTTTTGGATTTATCTACCTTCCTCTTTTGCCAAATTAAAAATTGACAAAAAATTAACTTCACAATTGCATTAATTTCATATGATCATGTGCGCCTTTTTTTATCTAGTTTTTTTCAATTAAAACAAAGCTAGATAGTAGTATTGCAATAGAAATACACATGAAAGCAACATGAATTTTATTTAAAAAGGAAGTGAATGCAATTTATTTCAAAAAATAATTGTTTAACACGAGGGCGCTCGCGCACTCACACACACACGCGCACACATTACAGAACCAAAGTATTATATGCTTACCGATAAGAAAAATAGGAACTCAGGTATACACATCAAATTGCGCTTACAGCAGTAGAAATAAAGTAATACCTTGAAAATACATCCAACACTCATCAGAGTTATCTTAAATGCTGGAGAATCGAAGGAGCAACATAAGAGGAACTTAGAAGAATACCCAGAATTAATCCGTAATCCTCTTCAAAGTCACCGATCAGTGAGAGAATAGATCTATGTTTACTTGGTAAAGTGCACTACAAGAGAAGAATACACGTGTTTTACAATAGTGCAGTACATGTGTTTTTATGGAGAGCATAATTTACCAATTTACCCCTGTATACGTGTATATATATATATATATATATATATATATATATATAATTTCAAAGAATACCTAATAGAAAAGGCACAATTTGTATTGCTTTTTGTACAATTATTAGTGCAATGTTCGTCCCTCCTTAACCATTTATATATAATAGAATGTATACTTGTTTGAAGAAAGAGTGCGACAGTTATTTAATACTCCATTGAATAGCCTTCCCGTAGTTAGCAGAAGAATGTAGTTCTAAATCACTTACTAGTAGTTATTTTGAGAGGTTGGTGAATGAACTTGAGAAAGGAAACCAGAAGAAAGAAAGAAAGAGGGAAGAATAGAGGAAGATTGTTGGGATTATATCCCCACGGAAATAATATTCACGGTAATAAAAGCGAAATAATAATGTAGCACCGAGATACAGTAATTAACAAGAATAAAAGAGTAACAACGATACCAAAATTTTTATGTGGAAAACCCTTTTAATAAGGGAAAAAACCACGGCCCCGAGAGAAGCAACTGATGTAACCATAGTAAGGAATTTTACACTTTGTAGGTCCGAGTAAAATACTCTAAAGACCACTACAACACTCAAAAGAAATAACCCTCTGATATTCCCACCTCACTATAGTATCGTTCACTTTCTATTTTTCTCACAGACTATTTTCTTATACCCTGTCTTTGAAACCTCACTCTTTCTTTCTCTCTTTGTTGGCGTGTCTACAACTGAAAATATGCATCCCTATTTATAGGGAAAGAATGGGCTCGCTGATGTGAGCAGTGACTCAAGCAAGCACAAAATAGTCTGTGGAAAGATATTTGACCGGTTGGCCATATCTCCAAAACTTTGACAATTTACCAAAAGTGGGAGAAGACATCTTCCTTAAAACATGGTGTTGGACCCCACAAATCTTCCCCTCGAGTCACATTCACCTGAAAGAGGTAACACCAGAGATTCTAGTTTGAGCGCATGCCGACAAGTTCTTTGCAAAGCTCGAACTTGTCTCTTGGTACTACCTTGGTTAGCATATCCGCAGGATTTTCACTAATATGAATCTTTTTGACCTGTAAAGATTCGTTTTTCACCTGCTCACGAATTCAACGATATCTCACATTGATATGTTTGGTCCTTGCATGGTATATGGAGTTCTTGCTCAAATCTATTGCACTTTGACTGTCACAATAGATAACATACTCCTTCTGATGCAAGCCAAGCTCTTGAAGGAATCGTTTCAGCCATATTATTTCCTTCCCAGCTTCAGTAGCGGCAATGTATTCTGCTTCAGTTGTAGAGAGTGCGACACCTTCATTTTCTTGTTTATTCATTTTTTCACTTCATCTCCTCTAGGTACCATTCATTCTGTTTATAGACTTTCACTTCTGAACTACACTTCTGCAACCTCGATTGCCATGATATAGCTCCCCCTGAAAATGTAAACAAATATCCAGTAGTAGATTTTCTGTTATCATTATCACCTGCCATATATGCATCTGTATAACCCTTCAAGACTGGATCAGATCCTCCAAAGCACAAACAATCTCCTACGGTACCTCTTAGGTACCTGAGTATCCACTTGACAACTTCCCAGTGTTCTTTTCCAGGATTTTCAAGAAACCTGCTGACAACACCAATTGCGTGAATAATATCAGGTCTAGTACATACCATTACATATATCAAACTTCCTACTGCTGAAGAATAAGGAACTCTAGCCATGTTCCCTTTCTCCTCCTCTGTTGTAGGACACATCTTTTTTCTCAACTTTAGATGACTAGCAAGAGGTATGCTGACTGGCTTAGCATTCTTCATGTTGAAGCGTTCTAGTACACGTTCAATGTACTTCTCCTGAGATAGCCACAACTTTCTGCTTGTTCTCTATCGAACAATCTTTATTCCCAGAATTTATTGTGCTAGGCCTAAGTCCTTCATGTCAAAGGACTTAGATAAGTCTCTCTTCAACTTTGCAATCAGCTCTCTATCTTGTCCTACAATCAACATGTCATCCACATACAATAATAATATAATAAAGTTGTTATCAGAAAATCTTTTGAAGTATACACATGGATCAGAATAGNTATAAAGACTCTTATTCAGTTTGCACACCATGTATTTCCTTTCAGCTACTTCAAATCCTTCTTGTTGCTCCATATAGATCTCTTCTTCCAAATATCCACGAAGAAATGCAGTTTCCACGTCCAACTGATCCACTTCAAGATCTAGGCTAGCTGCTAAGCTCAAAATTGTTCGAATAGAAGTCATTTTGACAACAGGTGAGAAAATTTCATCAAAATCAATACCTTTCTTCTGTTCGAAGCCTTTAACCACCAATCGAGCTTTGTATCTAACCATCTTGCCATTTCTATATTTCTTGAGTTTAAAGACCCATTTACATTTTAGTGGTCTTTTACCCTTTGGAAGTTCAACCAGCTTGTACGTGCCATTTTTCTATAGAAATTCCATCTCTTCTTGCATAGCTTTCATCCACTAGTTCTTTTCTGGATGGGACATCACCTCCTTAAGACTTTCTGGCTCCCCCTCATCACTGATGAGGACATACTCTGTGGAAGGGTACCTGCATGACTCTACCCTTGGCCTCTCTGATCTCCTCAGAGGTTGAGGTTGTTCTTCTTCCTGAGTAGGGTGCTCCATTTCCTCGATACCTTCATCAAGTTGCTCCCCTTGCTCAATAACCTCACCAGGTTGCTCCCCCTGCTCGGCAACTTCGTCGGTCGTACTTTCTGCACTTCTGGGATTGTTAGAAGTAGAAGGAATAGTAACAAGGTTAGGAATTATACCATTCTTCGCACTTTCTGACATATCAGCAGCAGTTCCAACTTCACTTTCTCGGAAGACTGCATCTCTGCTTCTGATGACCTTCTTCTTCACAGGATCCCACAATATGTACCCGAACTCTTCATCTCCATATCCGATAAATATGCAGGGAACAAATTTATCATCCAGCTTTGTTCTCTGCTCTTTTGGTACATGTGCAAAAGCTCTGCAACCGAACACCTTCAGATGCGAGTAGGACACCTCCTTGTTGGTCCAAACTCTCTCTGGGATATCAAACTCCAATGGAACTGATGGACTCCTATTGATCAGGTAACAGGCTGTCTGAACTGCTTCATCCCAGAATGACTTAGGTAGTTTAGCCATTCTGAATATGCTTCTCACCTTCTCCACAATGGTGCAGTTTATCCTCTCGGCTACGCCATTGTGCTGTGGGGCTCCAGGAACTGCCTTTTCATGTCTGATCCCATGACTTGAACAATACTCTTCAAATTCCTTTGAAGTGTACTCACCTCCATTGTCACTTCGGAGATGCTTTAGCTTTCGACTCGTCTCCCTTTCTACTAGAGCATGAAACTTCTGAAAAACTTGAAACACCTAATCTTTGGTTTTCAAAATATAAACCCATAATTTTCGTGAAGCATCATCAATAAAAGTAACAAAATATTTGTTACCTCCCATTGATTCAATTTCCATTGGGCCACAAACATCAAAATATACTAAATCAAGTATATTCAATTTTCTTTGATACGATGTCTGAAATGAGACTCTATCCTGCTTACCAAATAAACAGTAGTCACAAGGTTTCACTGTTGTACCTTTAGCATAAGAAATGAGTGATTTCTTGGCAAGATTCTGCAATCCCTTCTCGCTCATATGACCCATTCTTTTGTGCCACAAATTTGCAGAAATCTCATCTTGTGCCGCGTTCAATTCACCTTGGCATATTTCTGCATTTGTCCTATACAACGTGCAATGAGCAAATCCCTTTGTAATAACCAATGATCCCTTGGTGAGTCTTCACTTTTGATTTGCAAAATAGTTCTCATACCCATCTCGGTCCAAAGCAATTCCCAAGATCAAGTTCATCCACAAATTAGGTACATGATGCACGTCCTTTAGAACCAATGTGCATCCGACATTTGTCTCGATACAAATGTCACCAATCCCCACAATCTTTGAGTAACTCGTGTTACCCATTTTCACAGTGCCGAAATCACCTGCTATATATCTGCAAAAAAGATCTCTTACCGATGTGGTATGGTAAGATGCTGATGTGTCAACCACCCATTCCGACTCTGGACCTGACAGGTGCATGCATTCCTCTTCCTCATTTATAAAGAGGATAACATTATCATTATTTTGCACCATGGCGGTTGTGTTGTCGTCATTCTTCTGGCCACTGGTTTCACCTTTGCCCTTCCTTGGATTTGGGCAATCTCTTTTGAAATGACCTGGTTGATCACAATTGTAGCAATTTTTTGCTCTTGATTTGGATCGGTTCTTTAACTTCCCACGAGCTCCGGATCTACCATAGTTGCTCGAACTCCTTTGATAACTCATGCCTCTACCTTCTGTGATGAGAGCATGTCCTTGATTTTCAGGCTTCTTTCTTATCTTCTCATTGAGTAGAAGAGCCGATGTGACATCTTTCAACTCAATAGTAGTCTTACTGTGCAGGATGGTTGTTGCCAAATTATCGTACGAAGATGGAAACGAGTTCAATAGCAATATGGCTTTATCTTCTTCCTCGATTTTTACTCCGAGATTGGCAAGTTGTGTGATTAGTCCGTTAAAAATATTTAAATGTGACAAAAAATTTGTACCTTCACCCATGTGTAGGGTGTATAACTGCTTCTTCAGGTACAATTTATTTGTCATCGTTTTGGACATGTATAGGCTTTCCAACCTTGTCCAAATTCCACGTGCAGTGTCTTTATCAATGCTGTTATTTACCACATCATCTGATAGGTGCAACCCGATTGCACTAGCAGCTCTTTCATCTAAGTTAGCCCAATCCTCGGCTTTCATGGTATCAGGCTTTTTGGCATCAACATCTAGTACCTTGTGTAGTCTTTATTGGATGAGCAGATCTCTCATCCTTCTTTGCCATATTGAGAAACCGTTATCTTCGTTGAATTTTGCTACTTCGTACTTTACTCCGGACATTTTTATTTTTCACTGAGTATAGTACTACCGACAGTGAATAATATTTCAGTGAACGATCAGAACATATGCTCTGATACTAGTTGTTTCGATTATATCCCCACAGAAATAATATTCACGATAATAAAGTGAAATAATAATATAGAACCGAGATACAGTAATTAACAAGAATAAAAGAGTAACAACGATACCAAGATTTTTACGTGAAAAACCCTTTTAATAAGGGAAAAAACTACGGTCCCGAGAGGAGCAACTGATATCACTATAATAAGAAATTTTACACTTTGTAGGTCCGAGTAAAATACTCCAAAGACCACTACAACACTCAAAAAAAATAACCCTCTTTTGATATTTCCACCTCATTACAATATCACTCACTCTCTATTTTTCTCGCAGACTATTTTCTTATACCCTGTCTGTGAAACCTCACTCTTTCTTTCTCTCTTTGTTGGTGTGTCTACAACTGAAAATATGCATCCCTATTTATAGGGAAAGAATGAGCTCGCGGATGTGAGCAGTGACTCAAGCAAAGCACAAAATAGTCTATGGAAAGATATTTGGCCGGTTGGCCATATCTCCAAAACTTTAACAATTTACCAAAAGTGGAAGAAGACATCTTCCTAAAAACATGGGCTGGACCCCACAAAAATTTCCAGGGGGACTTTAGATATGATTTCTTAGGATAATCTTTTCAAATTAGTCAGCTAATCTAGTACCAAATTCCTTTATAGCTTTTTAAACTTTAGGAGAATTTGTGCTTTATCTGGAAAGGTGGATATAACAAAATTAAATTCATAAAAAATGACCCCAACCTTTGAAAGCTGGGCAGAAAAGTTATATCGGAGCTACTACAGGGTGTCAGTGGTTCGGTTTGGCCGGTTATTTTATAAATTTTGTACTATACCAATTTTTCGGCTATTCTATTATGTATAACTAAAATTAGACTTTTCGAGACCGTCCCAATCATGTCAGTTTCTCTTCGGTATCGTACGGTTCAGTAAATTTTCGGTAATTTTTTTAAATATCATATAAAAGTCACTAGTAGTAGTAGAATGCTATAACATATGTACTTTTATAGGACTTAACAAAACTCTCTAGATATTTTTACAGTTTAAAAGGTGATGAATTAAAAAAATATAAAAAATGGCTAGAATATAAATTCATCAAATATTCTACAGCAGCGTAAACAGAATTAAGCAAATACAAAGAATATATAAATCACATGAATAGAAAGATATTAACCAAGTTGGGATTCAAGAATAAAAAGTCTATAGAAGATTAAACATTTCAAAAAGATAAATCTAATTCATACGAAAGGAAATATATTCAATACATTGTAGGTTGTTACTCCTAATCGCTACAATACTTTGCGTCTTGCTAGTGAATATGCTGAAAATAATTACTTATTGGCTTGTAATTGTTTCATAATTTTAAGGCCCGAGAAAAAATTTAATGCTTTATTATTTTTAAACTACAACAACAATAACAACAACAACGACGACAACATACCCATTATTACCCCACACTGTGGGGTCTGGGGAGGGTAGTGTGTATGAATACCTTACCCCTGCATTGCCAGGATAGAGAGGTTGTTTCCTAACATATAAATATATTTTTCACATTGTAAAATTATTCGGTACGGTTCGGTATTTTTTCGGTTTATTTTCATAAAATAAAAACCTACCCTAATTATCTATACGATTATAGATTTATATAAAAACCTACGTAAGTTTTATTAAAAGAAACCTCAAAATCAGTTCGGTGCGATACGATTCGGTCGGTTTAGTCGGTTTTTAAATATCCATTGACACACTACTATTTAGTTATAAAGAAAATGATTCATTTCTCATTTTAAAATTAGTACTGTTTAATAAGGAAGCAGTGATGAGTAAATTACTAATATATGAACTAGTGATATATGTTATAATAAAATGAATGTATATGGATGTTCATTTAATTCATCCATACATTCTATACAATGTACTACTTGGATAGATGCACCTATTAATTCCTAAGATGTATCTAGTGAGTTTTTGGTGTATCTTGTATAGTATAAATAGGACATTCTTTGCCCATGGAAGAACACACAAGAAATACACTTGAATAAGATAGCTTCTACATTCTCCTCCTATACATCTTGTCTTTATTACTATATTGTGCTATTTTGCTCTCATTTCTTAACACGTTATCAACACGAGTCTCAACCAACTAGGATTATTTACTTCATTCGGTATCATCTACTTAAATTTTTGGGCTACAATTTAAATTTTATAACATGTCAGAACATGCATGACTTGCTCTAGATATCATTATAATGCTCGCCTTGCCTGGAACTAATAGAATCTCGTGATATAATGTTTTAGAACAAGTGGCATATAAATATGATAAATAATCACATATAATATGGAGGTTTAATATTTATTCGATGCTTCTTGTTTATATTAGGAGTAACATTTGATTTAAGCAATTCTGATATATGTGCTTACATCTTCTAAAAGGATAATGATGATGTCATCTTGCTTTGATCTATTCTAGTAGTTCTATTACTAACTATTCATATTCTAGTAATACTAATGTAATCAATATTTTTTCAGATTAAGAATATGAAATCCTTTGAACAATAGCTTTAATATTTAGCAATACTAAGAGGTGAGTATAACTAGAACTGGTAAAAAGTATTTTGATTGCTTGCATGCCTTCATGACATGTGTAAATTTATATCCGAAATATTTAAGGCATGCTACTTATTACAATAATAAAAAAAAGAAACTCTTTATCATATAAATTAATTTGGAATATTTTCTTTGATAGTTTTTACTATGTCGAATTTGTCAAAGCTTGAATTTATGGCACTTGACATCTCTGGGAGTAACTATTTATCATAGGTACTTGATGCTGAAATTCACCTTGACTTTAAAGGTCTTGATGACACTATTAAAAATGAAAATGACGCATCAATTGAGGACAAGGCGAAAGCCATGATTTTCCTTCGCCATCATCTCGATGAAAGGTTAAAAAGTGAATATTTAACTTTGAAAGACCAATTTCAATTATGGACTAGTTTGAAGAAACGATATTGTCAAGAGCTCATCGTGAGTGGATGCATTTACGGCTACAAGATTATAAGATCATAAGTGACTATAATTCTGTTGTATATAGAATAATTTCCCAACTAAAATTATGTGGGGGATCTATGAATGACGAGGACATGTTGGAAAAGGCACTTTCCACTTTTCATGCCTCAAATATGGTGTTACAACAATAATACTGTGAAAAGGGGCTTTAAGAAATATTCTGAGTTAATTTCATGACTTTTGGTGGTTGAACAACATAATGCACTTTTAATGAAAAATCATGAAGCCCACCCCATTGGATCAACTCTATTTCCAAAAGTGACTGGGAATGATAGATCCAAAGTCTGAAAAAAGACAAACTAATTATCATGATCGTATAAATATGTGTGAACATGGCAAGAGGCAAAATAATAATCGTTATGGTGGTGGTCGTTATAAATAAGAGAACATTAAGGGTTCTCAGAATAATCCTTCAAAAGGCAAAGGTAATATTGTCCTCCGGATTATACTACACTAATATTAGTGTAGTTGAATCACATGCCATAGTAAACAAGGAGTTTACTAATGATTTTATTATTTGGCATGACCGGCTGGTTCATCTCGATTATAATATGAGGCGCAAAATAATTAAGAATTCACATGGTCATTCATTGAAGAATCAGAAGGTTCTTCAAACTAAAGAATTCTCTTGTGCTTCATGTTCTCAAGGAAAACTGATTATCAGACCATCAGTAATTAAAGTTGGAGTTGAATCTCCTTCATTTTTAGAACGTATACATGATGATATATATGAGCTCATACACCCTCCATGTGGATCATTCAGATATTATATGGTTTCGATAGATGCATCTACAAGATGGTCAAATGTGTGCTTGTTATCAACCTGCAATTTGGCCTTTGCGAGGTTACTAACTCAATTAATAAGATTAAGAGAGCAGTTTCCAGATTATGCAATTAAGACACTTCGTCTTGATAATGCTGGTGAATTTACGTCCCGAGTCTTTAATAATTATTGCATATCAACTGGGATTACAATTGAGCATCCAGTTGCTCATGCACATACTCAAAATGGTCTAGTGGAATCATTGATCAAACACCTCCAATTGATTGCTAGATCAATGCTTATGAGAACAAAACTTCCCATTTCAGTATAGGGCCATTCTATTTTGCATGCAGCAGCTCTTGTGCGGATCAGACTCACAAGTTATCATAAAGTCTCCCCAATACAATTGAATTTTGGTCAGGAGCCAAATATTTTCCATCTTAGAATATTTGGATGTGCAGTATATGTTCCAATTGCTCCACCATAACGCACAAAGATGGGACCCTAAAGAAGATTGAGATATATGTTGGGTATGAATCTCCTTCTATATAAAATATTTGGAACCTATAACTGAAGATTTATTTACGGCAAGATTTGTTGATTGTCATTTTGATGAATCAGTATACCCATTATCAGGGGAAGAAAATAAGCAGTTGCAAAAGGAGATAGATTGGAATGCATTATCACTATCTCATTTAGACCCTCGAACAAATCAATGTGAACACGGGGTTGAAAAGATAATTTATTTATAAAATATTGTAAATCAACTACCTGATGCATTCATTAACATATCATGGGTGACTAAGTCATATATTCCGGCTGCTAAGGATCCTATTCAAATTGATGTCCTGGTTGGATAATTTATAAATTCAAATGATTCTAACCCACGCTTGAAACGTGGTAGACCAATTGATTCCAAAGATAAAAATCCTCAAAAGCGAAAAGGAGCAAATGATCTAGCAGATCATAATATGGAGGTAATTGCTCAAAAAGAGCCATATGACATAATAAATGATAAGACCTCAGAGGAGGTCCAGGTACCTGAAAATAATAAGAATGAAGATATCTCAATAAGTTATGTCTCTACGGCAAAAAGGTGAACCTGAAATAATATTATTGTCGATAATATTTTTGCTTATAATGTTGCTGTTGAAATAATGCAACAAAATGAGGATCTTGAACCAAGATCTGTAATGAATAGACGGAGAAATAATTGTCTAAAATGGAAAGACGCTATCCAGGCATAATTAGCGTCACTTAAAAAATGTAAAGTATTCGGACGTATAGTTCGAATACCTGAAGGAATAAAGCCAGTGGGATACAAATGGAGTTTTGTGCAAAAACAACATTATAAAAATGGAGTCGTTAGATATAAAGCACGACTTGTGGTACAAGGATTTTTGCAAAGACATGGCATTGATTATAGACATATTTTCCTGTGGTTGATGCAATCACTTTCATGTATCTTATAAATTTGGTAGTCCATGAAAAACTTGATATGCAGCTAATGGATGCTGTCACAACCTATTTGTATCACACATTAGACAACAAAATTTATATAAAAATCTCTAAAGGGTTCAAAGTTCCTGAAACTAATAAAAGTTTTCGGGAAACTTGTTCAATAAAGCTTTAAAAATCCTTATATGGATTGAAACAATCAGGGTGAATGTGGTATAATCGGCTAAGTGAGTACTTGCTGAAAGAAGGGTATAAGAATGATTCAATTTGTCCTTGTGTATTTATAAGAAGGTCTAGATTTGAATTTGTTATAATCGCTGTGTATGTTGATGATCTAAATATCATTGGAACTCTTGGGGAACTTCCAAAAGCAGTAGACTGTTTGAAGAAAGGGCTTGAAATGAAAGATCTTGGGAAGATAAAATTATCTTGGTCTACAAATTGAGCATATGAAAAATAGAATTTTTGTCCATCAATCAACTTATACGGAAAAGATCCTAAAGCGTTTTAATACGGATAAAGCACATCCATTGAGTACCCCGATGGTTGTGAGATCACTTGATATAAATAAAGATCCATTCCGACCTCATGAAAATGATGGAGGGCTTCTTGGTGATGAAACTCTATATCTTAGTGCAATTGGGGCACTAATGTATCTTGCAAATAATACTCAACCAGATATAACTTTTGCAGTAAGTTTATTAACAAGATTTAGTTCCTTTCCAACAACAAGACACTAGAATGGTGTTAAGCATATTTTTATATACCTCTGAAGGACTATTGATATGAGATTATTATATTCTTATGAATTCGATTCACAGTTTATTGGTTATGCTGATGCAGGTTATTTGTCTGACCCACATAAAGTCCGATCTCAAACAAACTATCTATTTACTTGTGAGGTACAACTATTTCATAGCATTCAATAAAATAAACTTTAGCTGCTATATCTTCCAATCATGCAGAGATAATAGCTATTCATGAAGCTAGTCGAGAATGTGTACGATTGAGATTAGTGATTCAACATATTCAACAATTGTGTGGTCATTCGTTAAAAATGAAGATTCAAATCATATTGTATGAAGACAATGCTGCTTGCATAGCTCAACTTAAAGGAGGATATATCAAAGGAGATAGAACAAAGCATATTTCACTAAAGTTCTTTTTCATACACGATCTTCAACAAAAATGGTAAGATAGATGTTCAACAAACCCGTTCAAGTGACAATCTAGCAAATTTATTCACTAAGGCATTGCAAACATCAACATTTGAGAAGCTGAGACATAAGATTGGAATATCAAATAAAGCTTTCATCAGGGGGTATAATACGCACTGTACTCTTTTTGCCTTAACCAAAATTTTATCCCAAGTGGGTTTTCCTGATAAGGCTTTTAATGAGGCAACACTCAATGCGTATTATAAGATGTGTGTACTCTTTTTCCTTCACTGGGCTTTTTCCCGCTGAGTTTTTTCTAGTAAGGTTTTAACGAGGTACATTATCTTTCAAATGAACATCCATGGGGGAGTGTTATAAATAAAGTGAATGTATATAGATGTTCATTTAATCCATCCATACATTCTATACAATGTACTACTTGGATAGATGCACCTATTAATTCCTAGGATGTATCTTGTATAGTATAAATAGGACATTCTTTACCATGTAAGAACACACAAAAAACACACTTGAATAAGATAGTTTCTACATTCTCCTCCTATACATCTTGTCTCTATTACTATATTGTTCTATTTTGCTCTCATTTCTTAACAATATAAGGTTTATTATTGCGACTTGCAGGTGTTATCGAGTTCAAAATGTGGTATTTTTAAAGATGATTATGAGGGTGTTTGGCTAAGCTTATTAGCTGGTCAAGCTAGCTTATAAGTACTTTTCGAAATTTCTACGCGTTTGGTAAAGTTAAAAGTGCTTATAAGTCAAAAATAAGCCAAACGTCATAATGTGGTCACCTCTAGCTTATAAATTTTTAGCTTATAAGCACTTTAGGTTTAACCAAAATTTTTACTATTTTATCCTTAAAATATTTTTTAGAACAAAACTCTTATATCGATACTCACTACCTCAAGTATTGTTTCAACCCCGGCCTCTTCAAGTCTGCAATTCTCATTGATTTTTTAAGATAAGCAAATTCTCTATTCCTTTGCATATTTGTATCTATGTGATTGTGTATTAATCTTTGAATTGTATGTAATAAATGAGGGCATATCATATTTTTAGTGTATTTCTTTCTAAGTGTTGTGGTGATGAAGACATTGTTTGTTTCTCTTCAAATATTTTGTCCTATTTAGGATATTTTTTACTAAGAAACTTTTGTCAATTTATATTAATATATATAACTTATAATTATATGCTTATCATAAAGTTATTTTATCTAAGCATAGTTGTATTTAAAATAAAATTAAATTAGAATATTTTGTATTTAAATCGATCTGTAATTCATATTTTCAAGAAATTATGCCTTTGTAAGTGTAAACAGTTCTAAGGTTATTTAAGTTATTTTAATAGAAAAAGAGCTTATCAGCACTTTTTTATCAAATATTGCAGCAAATTATTATCAATTTCAGTACTTGTATCCAAACACGTAAATGCTTATTTATTAAATCAATTTTAACACTTAAAAGTACTTTTCAGCACATAATGCTTATCAGTTAATCCAAACGGGCTCTATATCTTGGATGAGTACATATTAAAAGCAATGTTTTAAAAGGCGGGGGCGTGAGATGAGGCGTTTTACCTCTGACGAGGCAAGGTGTAAGCCCTGAGACATGGGGCGTAAGTCCTACGGTTCTTTAAATTTTACCGATTTCAAGAATTTTAAGATAGTATAAAATAAAAAATAATTATAAAAATTACATTAAAATTATAAAATTATAACAAATAATCTATTTAAAATATTTATAAATTATAATTCAACTATGAATAATACGAAAAGTATGACATATATCATAATATGCAAATTAGCTACAACATCGTTACAACTCAAACATAAAAGGTAATGTATTCGATACGAAATCTTATATGTATCTCTTAAGGAGTAATGAATCTTGAAAGAATTTCGATATTATAATTTGATATTTTTCTTAAAATACTCCTTTTATTTAATATGCTTTCTGTTTGAAAGAGAATTTATATAAAAACATAATTCATAATTTAAATATGTTTCACTAGCATCATTTATTTTTAAGTTTCAACAAGTAAATAAAGTGACACATAATTTGCCATACAATACAATGATAACTAATCATTTATAAATAGTTGCTAGCTAATACTGACCTATTAAATTAATAAGTATTGTATCTCGTAAACGTAAAAATAAAATATTTAGAAAAATAATTATAAAAAATTATGGACTATTATATAGTAAAGACATAACAAAAGTTAATAAATTAATACCTTTTAAATGAAATATTTATTTAAAATTAACTATCATAGCAGTCTTAATGGATATAATTTTTATTTTAATTATGACGTAAAATACTCTCAACTTAATGATTTATGATTAAGAAAAAATTAATTTTGAATAGTTAACAATTTATTAAGCAAATTTGAGAATTTACAAGGTTAGTTACATAGAATTGCATAAAGTTCTATTAGGCGAGCCCAGTACGCTGGACGTTGGGCGTGTCCAGGGCGTAAGCCCCGATGACCGAGGCGTAAGTCTCACGGAACTAAGCCCCACACATAAGCCCATGGACGTTTTACGAGTGCTCCGCCCCAGGGCGAGCCCCGAGCGAGTCCCAATTCTGCCTTTTAAAACAGAGATTAACAGTATCAAATTGACATTAACATTAAATCATTTTTTAGAAGCTATACACGAAATTAAATATCATTATTTTCGAAATTATCGATTATTACGTGGGCTTTAGCAATTGACGGGCTGGGCTAGCCCACCATTTTGATGGGCCTTATAATGGTTAGCCCACCCCAGCCTTATGTGGGCCGCGGGCCCCCACGGGCCGGCCCATCATTTTAAAAAATATAATTTTATATTTTTTCTTTAAGTTCTGACCTAAAAAAAATAATTATTTAAAAGTTAAAAAATATCTTGTTGGAAAAAATTTGCAAAACTTAATAACTTTTTATATTGTTCCAATATATCACAATAAACACTAAAAAAAGTAAAAGATAAGACTATATTTCATTCATTAAAAGTTAAAACTTAAAACAAACTATTCAAGAGAACGTTCATGATGCTTATGAGATATCCAACACATCATATTCGTCAAACACATTTGAATTCGCTTGTAAGGTTGTCTCAAAATCTTCACTTTCATCTACAATTCATATGCAATATTAATTATTTAAATATTCAAAATAATTAAATTTTAAAAATTAATAATATTTAAATTCATATAAAAAAATATTAGCGGTTTGAGTTTGGGAAAATCTGTGCAGCCAATTTCGAATAGTAACAAGTGTTTGGACATTTTCATAATAATTGAAACTTCTGTACTTTGTAAGAACACGCCACCAATGCCAAATGTTGATTTCGATGCTAGAATGGTAATAAGAAGACTAAGTACATCACGCACCATCATTGAAAGATCGGGATATTTTCTAGAATGTTCCTTCCAATACATGACAACATCCATCTCTTGAAACTTCTCAAGATCAAGTTTTGGTAACATGACAATATCCTCTTAGTAAAGATCCAATTCTGACTTTCCATCTCTAAAGGTAGTATACTTTTTATTTTTTATATATTTTAAATAAATATTTAATTAGGCCCACGGGCCGGCCCAGCCAGCCTCAATCAAGCCTCACGGGCCACGGGCTTACTCGGGCTGGGCTTAAAAGCCTCATTTTGAAACGGGCTCCAAAAATTCTAGCCCAGACCTGCTAAATCACGGGCTGGGCTGGGCTGGGCTGGGCTAGCCCAACGGGCCAAGCCCATATTGACGGTTCTAAGTTTAGAGGTAGTCCGTAGTGACGATAAAATTAGTGAGATTTTCATTCCTATATCAAATTTTATACTCTTTTACCAAAAGTATTCATAATATCTATATTACACCCATAGTCCATATTTTTTTCATATTATGCACCAAATCTGTCCCACCCGCCAATCACCCCAAAAAGGGAGGAATATATCTAGCTTTTGTGTTGGTTAAAGTGAAAACATTGGGTAGTTGGGGTAGGCTTTAATTATGGATATTAAAGTGAAAAGGAAAAAAGTAAAAGTGTGTCTTCTACAATTCAATAAAGAAAAAATTGGGAGTGAACATCTTCTACTGCCCAACACCATTTTCTGAAACGGAATCCTCCATTGTTTTCGACATAACTGTCCACAATAAAAAATATAATGGTAATCTAATGAGTTTGAAGATTGTAGGTAAAAAATTTTTATTTATAGATAAATTGTAGTTTGGTAATAAGCTGTACATGGTAAGTAGACAACATGTTTTTAATTTATTTATTTAAATGATTGTAGTATCTATTTGTTATGTTTGTTATTTAATCCGAATGCAGCTGACCATTTTAATACGGTTATAACAAAGAACTTGAATACTACAATTATGGATATTAAAGTGAAAAAGGCAAAAGTAAAAGTGGGTATGCTACAATTCAAGAAAGAAATATTGGGAGTAAATTATTCTACTGCCCAACACCAATTTCTAAAACGGAAGAATGATTTCCTTAAGCTACATTGACTACAATTGTCTCGACTTGTATTGTCTATTGTATTTTAATTATTGTATTTTGGTAATAAATTGTAGATGGTACGTAGATAACATGTGGATAATATATTTCTATGAAAATAATGTCCATTCTGCACAAAACAAAAATTATTTCACATTAGCATAAAAAATAAGCATTAATCTACATAATACCTACATAATTCTTCAAAAAAAAACCCAGAAGAAACAGTAAGAACTACAGAATGACTACAAAATAACAACATTTATAAAAATGTAAAAAATCACAACTACAATTAATCTACAAAATTAAGACAACTAATCGACATGACTACAAAATAACTACAAATATAAACTGTAGATAATATCAACTACAATTAATATACAAAATTAAGACTACTAAACTATAATTTAACAACGAAATTAAAACATAGATTTTTACAGCCTTAATGTACATAATACCTACATAATTAAAAAAAAAAAAAAAACAGTAAGAACTACAGAATGACTACAAAATAACATTTGTAAAAATGTAGAAAATAGCAACTACAATTAATCTACAAAAATAAAGACAACTAATCGACATGACTACAAAATAACTACATTTATAAGTTGTAGATAATTGCAACTACAATTTATACACCAAATCAACACAGCTAGTCTACATAAGCATTAATCTACACAATACCTACATAATTCTTAAAAAAGAAATAGTAAGAAATAAAAAATGACTACAAAATAACTACATTTGTAAAACTGTAAAAAATAGCCGGTTACGAACTATTATCAGACGGAGAGCCTGGAGAAGTTTAGAAGAGTAGATCTGCTGCTCGTTTTGAGTTCTCCACCTCGATATTGATCAAGGCTAGCGGTTGGAACTAGCTCTGCCTCAACTTCCTATATCTCTTGGAACTAGCTCTGCCTCAACTTCCCTTGCAATAGAATCCAACTTCCCCATCCACTCTCTTATATTCTTTCCAGCTAGAGGCATGACTTCCATGCATTTGCAGTCCGATGTATCAGACAATAATGAAGCAAATCTCCTTTCATTTTGTAGTGAATAAGCGTCAATTTCTCGGTTGAAAGCCATAAATGCCTCATCTTCAGAAGCAACATAGAGAAAGAAGGAGATAGAGAGTGAGAAAGAATAATACGTAGAGAGAGAAAGAAGGAGAGAGAGAGAGAGTGAGAAAGAAATGAGGGAGGAAAAGAGAGGGTAAAACGTGGGGATGGGTATTTAGTGAAAAAAGGTAAAAGATATTAGTATTTTATTTGTGTGGGGTGGGTTAGATCATAATTGTGTCCAATTAAGAGGACCATTAATTTGAATTATGGTATATAGTTGGTAATTAAATTTATTAGTTGTAATTAAGTCAAAAGTTAAATAATAAATGTAGTAATTTAGTAAAAGTGGTATATACATGTAAAAATCCCATAAAATTATGGCGTCACAATGTGATAAATATGACTCCACCATGTTGCATCCAAGGGAATCCCTCGAAGCAACCCGACCCGTAAAATCACTGTAAATTGGGCGCAAACGTAGCGAAACAGGAGAGAGACCAAGTGCTGGACGCAAACCCTCAAATCTTCCGGAAGGTTAGCGAAGAAAGTTTAAGAGGAGCCAGGAGAGTAGTAGGGTACACAGTCTCTTTCCTCCATACTCATTTTTCTCTTTCGGATCATATTTTGAATTCGACCGAAATACAAACGTAGAGAAACCTACAACTGTGTTACCCTCTCGTCGATTAAGGTACATTTTTTAAAGATCCCTCTTTTTCTGATCCGTTCTTGTTACTAAGTATCCATTTTCTAGATTTCAATTGCTTGATTTACTGCTCTACTTTGATGTAGTTGTGCAGATATTTTGTATTTAGGTACGTGTGGGCTCTTAATTTTGAGCTAACTGCTTTAGATTTTATGTATTAATTGCATTTATTAGGTTTGCTTTGTGTGTTAGTGTTTACAAATTCGGGGGTGGGAAGTGCTACTGTTCTATTAGTTGAAAAATGATAGGCTACTTTTTCAATGGACCTGCAAAATACACGTTTTTATCCATATTCAAAGGAAAAGTACACCATGCATTTCGTGTTTAGAAACCACATGCGCTTTGCTAATCGTTCCATAACATATTCTAAATCTTTCAAGACGATGTGAGAGTTAGCAACAAGACGTGTTATGGATAACATTTACCTAAGAGTTTCAATTTGAATGATTGAAATCAGGAAATGGGTCCCTTTTCTTGTTTGGAGATTTTCTAAGAGGTCCTTCTTGGCTTGTTTTTTTCTATTTGGAAATACCTTATTAGCTGTGTCTAACCGAAAGGGGAAAAAAGGTGACCCCCTTCAAAATTAGGGCGAATCTGGGAGTTAATTCTACTTCTTTGAAGTGATGAATAAATGATATCGGGGGTTTAGGTTGGTGCCTTGGTGTATAGGGTGATAAATGCTAATGTGATTAACTTTTACTCTTGAGGTATTATATGCTATTGTTCTGTTCGGCCTAGTTAGAGGATAAAGAGCCTGGAACACAAATTGGAAGATCATTATTCTCCCAGTTGAAGAAAGGAATGACCTTTCTGTTCATATTTTGAATTTCGTTCATGCACAAATAATGTTCTTTTCATATTTTTTCTATTGCAAAGTGCCAAAGTTGGGATATTGAAAGAGATTTTGATCCTTCGTGTTCTTTTACAAGTTAAACAATCTTGGCTAGTTGATTGTTTTGCCCATTTTTTTTAACACAAATCATAGTTTATATTTAGTATATTCTAGGGGTGGCAATTTGAGCCCAAACCCATCTAACGCGCCCAACTAGCCCAGAGATTAATGGGTCGAGCTACAAACATTTTAGCTCATGGGTCAATTTGGACTGAGCCCAAGTTAACCTATTATTTTTTATAGTCCATTCTGAGCCATTTAACAGCCCAAATATAACTCATGAAACTCACCCTAAACAAAGGATCTCAACTATCTAGAAATTTACTTAGTTGTCCCATTTTTATTTATTTATTTATTTTTTGTATTTTCAAACCCCCCCTCGCAAACTCCCTCATTTTTTTTAAAAACTTTTTTTGTTAATTTCAATTTACTGTATCACTCTACTCTCTGTTGATCGATGGTAGTTCAAAGGTATTAAAGAACTATAGTTCATACCTATGAAAAATCTTTCTTATTGAACTGTGTAATATCCACAATCATGACTTCATAATATATAAAAGCATATCTTGCTTATGAAATAAGGTACAAAAAGGTTAAAAACCATATATTAAAGCCATTAATTTGCTTGCATTATGCATTCACGTACTTTTATTAAAGATAGGGTGAAAATCTTCCCTCTTGCCAATATTGTTAAAAAAAGACTTCTTTGATTAGGCACCCAAGGGTGTGACCTTAGTTGTCAATAATGTGGTGCAAACCTCGGATGTCAGTGTTCAATCCATCGGGGAGACAAAAACCGCTGTATTTTTACCTATCCGCCTGAGTTTTGTAGGAGAGAGTTACCCATTGGGAAGTAGCCCGTACCTCAATAGTTGAGGTGCATGCAAGCTGGTCAAGATATCACCATTATAAAAAAGACTTCTTTGATCAGTATCTTTGTGTAATTAACTTCCTCCAACTTTAGCCTATAGACATTCTCTCAATCCTTTTACAGAATCGACCAGTGATATTAGAAAGGTGATGCCTATTTTGATCTCTAAATTACCTACCTCTAATTCTTGTGTTATTTCTATTTTCTCAACACCTCCACTCCTGTTTTCTTATCCTTGTTTTCTCTTTTCTTTTCATGTAGTTTGTTAACTTGATTTATGTTATTGTTCTCATTCTTTTCACTTGAATGTTTTACCTCTTATTCTTTATTAAAAAATAAAATGCTTACTTACTGGTGTGGTATGTTAGTCTAAAATCATTTGTGATCTATATCTAGGCTCTTTATGAATTTTCCTCAAATATTGTGATGCACAATTGGCTTTTTAGTTTTAAATGCACGAGATAATTGAGTCCCCTCTCTTTTATTATCAATTTTGTAGCTTGAAATTTAAGTTTTCATTGGCATTTAGAAAAATACTACTCTATCCATGCCAATTTATGTGGCACTTTTTCCTTTTTAGTCGGTCCCAAAAAAAGTCACCTTTCTTTATTTGGAAATAATTTATCATTAGAATTCATACTTTACCTTTAATGAATTGATTTACATCCATACAAAGATATGTGGTTTGTTCTAGACCACAAGTTCAAAGGTGTTATTTTCCTTCTTAAACTCTGTTCCGAGTCAAACACCACCACATAAATTAGGATGGAGTGAGTAATTAGGAGCATTTTTCTCTTTTTAAATTTTAACTTTTATTTTGTAGAGCTCTATCATTCTTCACTATTATCAATGGATGTATTTTATAACTATTTTCTTTTGACATTTTAAATAACCTTTTATTTGTTACATAGGTGAGTCAAATAACATAAATGAAAAAGAGAAGCTCAGATACATTATAGTACCAAAAAAAATCTAAAAGAGGAAGTTATTAATTAGAGGGCAAAATAGACATTGTATTTCTGAAATTGCCTCTCAGTGGTCTTGAGGTGGAGTGGGAGAATATCTATGGTCTAAACTCGAAAGTCGGCAGGGAGAGTGATTTTTAACAAAATGCTGGAGGTGAACTATTTTCACCTGTTGAAGGCATAAACTTCTTGGTCCACTGGAGATGTTCTGAAACACCACTATGTGTTGGATGTTCGGTTTTTACGTGAGAGCACATTTGTGGTCGTGCTGGTTCAGTAGATGAGCATTTAAACAGTGGAGATTTTCTGCTCTACTTCCTAAAAGTGGTTCGAAAAATGAGATATTGTAGAGCGAGGATGCTAATAATTCAGTTCTCATGTTATGTTTATCAGCATTGTGTTACTGAATACCGTTTTGGTGATTTAAGAATTTTTTTAATCCTCTAGCTTTCTTTCATTTAAGGCAGCAATTTTTCTGTTTTAAGAAAAACTTAAATGAGTACTTGTAAAAAAATAAAAAGAACTAACAACATAAATGAACGGGCCAAAGCTCTAAGTGCAGAGTTTTTGAAGCATTGAAACCCTAGCACTATATCTTTTTCCTTCTTTCCAGTTTTTGTTTTAATAGTTTAAGTTCTTTTAGCGAAATTACTAACATCCCCACCCTTTCGCATTGTTTCTTTGTTCCCTTTATTTTGGGGATGGGGACTGTATCTTCTTTACCAGAAAATGACAAAAACTAGCAAGGTGCGGCAGGTACCTGATTTGCTATCTTG
Source organism: Nicotiana glauca (assembly GCA_026770625.1). Classification (NCBI taxonomy): domain Eukaryota; kingdom Viridiplantae; phylum Streptophyta; class Magnoliopsida; order Solanales; family Solanaceae; genus Nicotiana; species Nicotiana glauca. Next base: position 157,193 of record MU665606.1, read on the forward strand.
CCGCTCAAAGGTGTGCAAAAAGATTCAAAAGGAGAAACGACCAAAATCATCAGAGAAGAAAGAATGGGAAGGGGCAACTTGCTCAGTTTGCATGGAGCATCCTCACAATGCAGTGCTGTTGCTGTGCTCTTCTTATGATAAGGGGTGTCGTCCTTACATGTGTGCCACTAGCTGTCGTTTTTCAAATTGTCTTGAGCAGTACAAGAAAGCATATGCTAAAGTCACTTCAGTTGAGGGCTCTGAACCAGGGTTGCTGTCAATTGATGATCTAAATTGCTCGTCAGGCGTAGGTTCTTGTGCTGGGAAGTTGGTAGTTGAACTTCTATGCCCACTCTGTCGTGGTCAGGTGAAGGGTTGGACTGTTGTTGAACCTGCACGCAAGCATCTAAATGCAAAGAAGAGAACATGCATGCATGAAAATTGCTCATTTGTTGGGACATACAAAAAGTTAAGGAAACATGTAAGGCGGGAGCATCCATCAGCACGCCCCCTCGAAGTAGACCCTTCACATGCAGAGAAATGGAAGAAGCTTGAACATGAGAGAGAGTTGAACGATGTTTTTAGCACAATCAGATCGGCCATGCCTGGGGCAATTGTAATGGGAGATTATGTAATAGAGGGTAACTTTGGAGGCTTCCACAGAAATTTTGGATTAGATGATCACCTCGGTGAGACTCTTTTTAGGTCGGAATCTAATGGTATTCACTGGAATGATATTGTCCACTCCGATGATGGCTATCATTCGTTTGATGAGGATGATTTTTTCGTCAATCATTCTGGCAGTGGGGCTGCATCTAATGTTTTCAATAGAATTTCTCGACTTCGTAGCAGGCTCTTATTGGGAAGATCAAGGAGGCGGCAACGACATCGAGCCAGTAGCAGAATTGGGTGATTTATCAGGAAAGAAGTTTCACGGTTGGGATGATAACATGTGTTGATTAGATAATGACTTTCTTTGTCACAACACAGAAAAATGTGTCAGAAAATCCATGTTTGGATCCTAACCGTGGTTGTTGCAGTTTCAAGAGGATTGATGACGCTGTTTGCAGCAATTTGGAGTTCCTTTAGTTGCCTGTAAATTGGAACCAGATTGCATAGTAAAGTAAATTCAATCCTCCTCCCTACTGCTAGCTACTTAAATTTCATGAACCAGGACAATAGTTTCATAAATTTTGAGTCGACTTCAGAGAATTTTATTTTTCTCTTATTGAACATACATCCTTCAGGAATGAAGGGTGCGGTATTTATGCATGGGGTAATCATGAACTAGTATTTGCTCGTATTCTGTACTTTTGCTGATTCGTTTAAGAAGCTGATTGTAAAATACTTGTCCTTATGTTTTACCGGCTTGCATTGGCTACGTGATTCGCATCTTTTGTTTGATTTGGCTTTATATTTTTTCCTTTTCTCTAATAATGACTCAAAATTAGGGTGCTTCTTTTTCCTTTCCTCTTTCTTTTTTTCTTATAATGTCTCAAGGCCTTGCTGTGATGTTGGTGAAAGGTGGCTTAATTGCCACCTCTACCTCTCATAAAATTTGAGCTTTTTAATAATGGATTATTATCCTTTTCTCTTTCCTTTTATATTCTGACCAATCTATTTTATTTTTTCGAATGAGTAAATTCTAAACATTTCTGAGAAGTTCCAATTGCGAGTGCATTAGTGCAATTCTTTTTATTTCAAATCAAATGAGTTGATCTTTCTCTAATCGCTTCCATATATATGATTTGATTGTAGTTCAGGTATTAATATACTGGTTTGACTTGCAATCAAAACTTTGGTTTGGAACCTTTGTCTGCCAATGCCTTTGTTTTTGGTAGATTCTCTTGCTGCTATATATTTATAGAGTTGCAACTACAAATTCACACACACATTTGTGAAAATATAGATATACAACTCTCATGGACGTATGTTGGAATTTAGAAAATGCCGACAAAGCTTTCCAGGGGTCCGAAACTTAATTAATAATTTTTTAGATACAAAGTACATTTTTAATGTTAAAAAAAAAGTTACAAAAATAGGTAATTCGCAGTATTTTACTGCGAATTACTTTAACGGAAATTTAACCGTTAAAGTAATTCGCAGTATTTTACTGCGAATTAGGTAAATTTTTTTCAAAATTTAAAAAAAAAATTATTGAAAAACAAAAATTTGCCTAATTCGCAATAAAATAATGCGAATTAAAAAAAAATTATTTTTTTTATTTTTTTATTTTTTTAAAAATAAAATAAAATTATAGATCGTCAAATTCGAAAATTAGATCGTCAAATTTATTGAGAATATTGAATATGTTCGCAATAAAGAGGTGGGAGATTGTGCCATTGGGAACTGACCCACTTTTCACGCAAAGACATTTATCTCCCTGCATGAGACTACCTCCTTCCTTTCTCATTGTATGTTTAACAATTTTTCCTTTTTAAATTATCAAAAAATACAAATTTTTTTCATTTAGAAAATTTTAAATAATAAAACAAAAAATTCTAAGACTTATTTTAAGTGATAAATTTAATACAACAACAATAACAAACCCAATGTAATTTTACAAGTGGGTCTGAAGAGAGTAGAGTGTACACACTGTCCCTAGAGGAAGGAAAAAGGGAGGGGCAAAAGTTATAAATTTAAGTATTTTTTATAAAAAAATTTATCTAGATAAACAATATTTCTAGTCACCTTAGGGCTTCGATGGGTAATTTTGTCCTTAAACAAGAGTATATCCCTCCCTAGCAAGTAAGGACAGAGTAAAAACAACAACAACAACAATAACAACTACCCAGCATAGTCCCATAACGTGGGGTCTGGGGAGGGTAATACGTACGCAGGCCTTACCCCTACTCGAAAGGATAGAGAGGCTGTTTCCAATCAACCCTCCGCTCAGGAGACAGAGTAAAAACAATGATATTTAATAAATATGACGGATTGTGATCTTTTCGAATTTGACGATCTATAATTTTATTTTTATTTAAAAAAAATAAAAAATAAAAAATAAAAAAATAAAAAAAATATTTTTTTTTGTAATTCGCAGTATTTTACTGCGAATTAGGTAATTTTTTTTAATAAAATTTTTTTTAAATTTTTTAAAAAATTTATTAAATTTTTTTTTTCTTAATTCGCAGTAAAATACTGCGAATTATTACTTTTTTTTAAAAAAATAATGCGCAGTATTTTACTGCGAATTACTTTAACGGCTAAATTTTTGTTAAAGTAATTCGCAATAAAATACGGCAAATTATCTATTTTTGTAACTTTTTTTTTAATATTAAAAATGTACTTTGTGTCTAAAAAATTATTAATTAAGTTTCGAACTCGGCAGTAACATGCCGAGATGACGTTAACTTCTTGGGGCTTTATTGACATGTTAAAAAAAAAGGACATGATGCTGTCAGATTCTAGATTCCAATCTGACACTTTTTATAATGTAGTAATATATTCCAATTGGTCATCACGGTAAGAAAACGGCAGATTGAAAAGAAAGATTAATGGATTATTAACTTTATTACATATTTATATAGGTTTTTATTTATTTATTATTTTATATATATAAAAGGTTTAAAGTTTTTGGTTTTGAAATTTAAAGTGTGTATCTACAATTGAGTTGTATATATAGGAGCTTTTAGAGTAATTTAATCTTTTTAATTGAAATATAAAGTGAGCACTTGCAAAGACTTCTTTTTTCGAGATAATAAAATGATAAAGGAGTAGAGCAATTTCCGAATCTGATAACTAGATCAGCCACATTGTGTGGATGACAGCTACCTTCTATTTTTAAGTTTATGAATCTTAGTACTTGGTTGTCTTTACCAACGAGCTATAGCTGAAAGTGAATATTTGAAATTCATGCACAACCACAGTTTAACTGAAGGAGAGATTACAACAGGAAAATTTAAAAAATTATTATTATAAGAAACAAAACAATCAAATTAAGCTTCAATGCTTAATTATCCCTTTAATAATTTCATCGCCATGATTGCTTACTGAATTGCCAGGATCCTAAAATGTCCTTAAAGAAGCTCTTCATTTTATTCTGCATAACACAGCAGAAGAAAGTCACACACTAATCACAAATTAATTGACAAGGTAAATCATATTGTATAAAAGTGAATTCAAGTTATATACGCATTATAATTATTTTATAAATGGTTGATCGTGTATCTTATTTTACACTGTCAGATATATTGGCCTACATGAACAAGTAACTCTTTCAATCACACCTGATTTGGTAACCTGATAAATAGAGCCAAAATTTACTATAACTAATTAAATTACATTGATAGTACTGTAGAAAATCTTTACGACGATATATAACACTTAAATCCTTACTATTATAATTAATATATATATATATATATATATATATAGGGGATAAGAGCAAGACTCACACAAATATGTGTAGTCTTCCTTTTTGCTCCTCCGAGCTTTCTCCATTTTAACCCACTTTGACAGCATGATTCTTCTCCATGTGTTCCAATGTGCTCATACCTCCATTCCTTATCTTTTCGACGGAACAAACGGGAAAATGACAATCTAATCCTTCTTGTCCATCTCCATTTCTGCACAAAGTGTTAACTCCTATTAACACCATATACACTCAAACCTCGATCTCTATAACGTTCATTCTTTATAACATCATTTTACTATAATGACCAAGTTTATTTTGGAACCGATTGTCATGTTATCTTCTACAACATCATTTTGCTACAGCAGTCGAAAAATGTCAGAATAAACGACACTGTCATAGAGAGATTTGAGTGTATACCAACTAGACGAAATAAGTTCACTAGATCCAAAGGCTTTGATTCAGAGGTAATTAGAGGAAAAGCTTGGTACTATTTTAGTGGAGAAGGGAAAAAGGAGATGCATGCACTTTATTTATGGAGTTTCAAATCGTGCACCCGCTTGCCTTGATGATTATTGGAAAGAAAGAAAAAAGAAATTAAACAAGCATTTCAGCACCGTTTTAATTAGATGAAATGCAATAAAATACCTTGTGTTTTTGGTTTGATGAACTATTAGACTTCCACGAGAGATGTTGATAATTGCCATGCCTTAATTCATGAGCATAGTTCAGTAGTTGTGCTCGACGATCGTAGCTTCTCTTTCTTGAAGTGCTCGGCCTTGTTAAAAATGGCTTTGGATGAATAGATCTTTGTTTTGAATCTTTACTTGATAAAGATTCAACATAAACACTTATTATAACTCCTCCTTCCCTTTTCATTATTAAATCAAAGTCTATCAATTGGCTTTAATTGGAATGATAATACAACATTTCATCACCAGCTAGTCTACATTGTTACATACCATTGTGTTTGTAAGGTGAAGTAGGCTGCTGTTAATTCTGATAAAGAAACTAGTTTTGCGAGGTTGCAGTTATGTTTTTTCAGGGTCTTTGGCCGATTAAAACTGAGAATTAGTTTGGGAACCAATTCCAATGTGGAAAACTTATATATTCTCGACAGGAAAACTCAATTTGTTCCTTATATATATGACCTCCTAGCAAATTAAATGCTGTCCAGTTGGATTTTAAATGACAGTCCTGTGCACAAAGTATTTTGTGTTCATATCAGATTTGAGGAAGGGCGTACCCAAGGGGTGTGATTTATACAGACTAACATGATATAAGTATGGTCATACAAAAATAACTTACATTAATCAAGTATGGAAAGAAGAAAACATATCCACTTCTCACATGCTATTTTATTCTGCCGATATATTTTACGCTTTTACTTTGTATTTCTAAAGGGATTTAGAAAATACCACACCAACAGATCTAAAAGCATAATGGCCCTGGTTGTTTTGGTAATATGAAAAATCTTTTGCTCAAAAATGAAAAAAGATAACTATTTCTACTCTATAATTTTTTTAAAGACATTCTATTTTTGGAATAAATTTTTTAGGGAAGTAAAATAATCGAACAATCTTAAAATTTTTAGCAGAAAAAAAGAGATTATATAGCAAATAATTGCTAAAGAAGTCATGCACTTTACCAAGTCAAGGCAGGGTAATAATTAATTCAAATTCAGTGTTTGCACCAAATCAATGAATATATGACACTTGTCTTTCATATATTTTTATGGGATAATTTCACATAAATACAACTCACACATCTGACTTGCAACATAATAGCCCAGTCATAACTTTATAAATTTGTAGCCCAAAAATAATCGGCTAATATTTGAAAAAAGAGTATTTTTTAGCTTTTTTATTCGGCAACGGAGTTTAATCAGGACAATTATCTTATTTAGATGAAGTCATGAGATTTTCTAATTCTTCCGTCGTATAATTTTGATATTTCTCCCCCAATTTGTCTTTACTGCTGCAAGTTGTCCCCCAATTTTTCGCTGATTCTACTTATATGGTAAAATTTAGAAACAATTGCTGCAAGTTCGTGATTTGGCGGAGAATCAACAAGGAAAGTAGATTTATACATGAATTATTCTTTAAAAAGGAAGAAAACACGAAAAAAAAATTAATTTGATTATACATATGCAGTACATGTATAATGATGTATAACTATGTATAAACTTGTATATGGAATGTATAATAATGTATATCAAAAGAATAAGAGAAAGAGAAGAAGAAGATAAGTGATGTTATGAACATATGTACACATTTATATATAATTATATATATCTATACACAATTATGCAATAATGTATAAGTGTGTATAACTAGTAGTTATACAATATTTATACCAGAACACATCTTATGTTCAATATTACACCTCTATTTCAGTATCAAAATATCAAAAGAGAGTTTTTTCAGAGGAAGTTAGATCTGAAAATTAAAGAGGAGAGAAGATGGAGATGAAATTATTTTATAAAAGAAGATAAAACTGGAACATCATCTGAAGAGCTTGAAAATTGTCTGAATACAACACAAGACCTCTTTTTCATTCTCCGATGACTTCACTGACTTCATCGTCAACCTATTTACCTTGAAAATTAAAGGAAAAAAAATGGAGGATGTCTGCAATTTGAGAAGAAACAAAAAATTATTAATGAAGGATAAACGCATTTTGTCTTAAAAAAATTCACATTGCGCAAAAAAAAAAAAAAGAGGATTCCAAATAGAAATAGCGATTTAGTCTTCTTGAGGAGATGTTTATTACAGTAATGAAAAAGGCCTTCGTGTTAGGTTGAATGAGAGAATGACTGCTGCAGTTAAAAGAGGAAGAAGCATTTGGATATAGGTTTTGGTAAAAAGTTGAAGAAAGAAAAAAGAAGGATAAAGGAGGTTGTCGCTAGGTTAATCGATGAAAATGGACTATGCATTATTTGCAAATGGGCTATGCCGGGTAAAGTTCCAAAACATAGGCTATTTTTGGTTTTGAAATTGGGCCGACTTACATAGGGTGTAATTCTGTCTATTTTTATTACTAAATCATAGTAATAGCTAATTAATACATATTCTCACATTAATTTGACTTAACTATGATAATTTAATATTATTTGGTGTAAATATCGAATGCGAGTATGATAGGGATACTACGACTAAGAGATCTCGAATTCAATTTTTATGTAAAATGAGTTCTTGTCTGACAAGAAATGACATTGGATGGATTTTTTTAAAATCACTGTCACACCTCCTTTTTTACACACCTATCCTGAAGGATAGTGTATAAGGGAGTTCTTCCATTTAAAGTGACATTATTCGAATTGAGATTATTTATTTATTTTTAGAGTCGCCACTTGGGATAGGATTGATTTTTGGTGTCCCAAGTCACCGGTTTAATTTAAATCCCAAATCGTGGAAAATTGTTGACTTCCCAATTGTAGTCTGCGAACCAGAAATTCTGTGTAAGGAATTCTGTTGACCCGAGGGAAGGTGTTAGGCACCCCCGGATCCCGTGTTTCTAGCACGGTCGCTTAAATTATCATAAATGGCTAAAATTTAATGTTTATTCATGTTCCAACCTATAGTACAATTTTATAATTATTTACCATTTTTTAATTATTTTTTACGAAAGTGAATATCGTTTAAAAATATGTTTTCGGATCACGTCACATGAAATGCACCCGGATCCTTGACACATTCTTATTCAACGTTTTTGGATTTGGATTTGGGTCGCATGAAATGCACACCCGTATTTAAGAAGGTAAGATTATTAAAAGCGCACCTAAAGCGACTAACGGGTTGTTATCTTTGGGGAGGGCCGAGAAATTCGCTAAACGGCACGCCCCGAATTCTAAGTATTTTAATTAAGTATTTAATGGGGGCCTCACAATTTATGTGTTTCGTTTGGCGAGGCTCGTCTCATTTTTATTTAAAGGCCAACCTAAAGCAACTACAATTTTTTTATTTATTTTCGTCTCTAAACGGGCCTAATTAATTTATACTTATAAATTCGGGCCTCGAGTTCAAGTCCGAATTCAAACAAAAGGAAAAACCCTCTTAATTTGAACTCGCTACCTAACTCGAAAACCTAAATTTATATTGCAAATTAATTCCCATCTTCCTAATATAACTTTTAAAAGGGGTTTTGACTTCTAGCGATTTGGGCCTGGAGAGTTTAGCCCAGGTTTGTAATATGAAGCTGGCCGGTCATTGGGCTTCAGTTATAATGGCAGTCGTCACATTAATGGGTTTGAAGCAATACCACTGGTGCACCACCTCACATATCAGCAACATCTATTTTTATGTGGAATGAATGAACTACAAATCAATATGACAAAGGTGGGGAACGACAATTAAAATAGAGTGACCACTAGTTAAACTAGACTTTTAAGTTTGCTCGAAACTAGTGTATAAATGTGGATTTACTGGCTTCAAAATTAATCATGCCTGTCGAGTTACATACTGAAATTCTATATGCTCAATTGGCCATTAAGACTAACTACAACATTGAGTTTTACTAACGTCAAGTATATATGCTGGTTACAAAACAGTCTCGAAAACGGTCCAAGATCACAAAATTGTTTCTGATGATTAACTACAAACAATTCGAAAACAGTCCATAACTCATATGTCTGATGATTAACTACAAATGCAGGTCTAGAATCAGTTTAATTCTATTGCTAAGGCTACTGATTAAACTAGTCACGAAATGAAATTGTAAAGCTATTAAATTACCAAGAGTTCAACACAACAGTCCATTATGAGTCCAAAACAGTCTGAACCATACAGTCCATTGTCTAAACTAATATAAATCGGAGCTAAGATATATGAATCAAATTCACATAAACTAGTACCTATTTTAACTACAAATACAGCGGGAAAGCTAAATGAACGCAGAGATGGAAGCCAAGGCATGAACACTTTTCATTTCATCTTTCAAGTCAAAGCTACATCAAGGCTAATACGAGCGTGTACCTAGAATATAAGGAAATAGAAAAGAGGAAGATAATCAGCAGCAGTAGATAGCAGACAACAACAAAAACTCGGATCCAACACAGCCTCAGACTTCCAGAAGTGAAAGAAGAAGGAGCAGCGCCAGCAAAAATGATCAAAATAGCCTAAATAGAACCCAGCAAATTCGAAATCACATCCAGAATTATTTTTACCAGTAGATTACCCAGGAACAGCTTGACTAACCACCAAAAATATCTCTAAATTAATCTCAGAACACTAGGAAATCTAGAATGAACAGTTAAATTGCAATCAAACTCAAAATTTCAAGGTAACAATTTTTCTTTTTTGGAATTTTCTGTGATGTTTTACTTCTCTTTTTGGTTTTTGAAGATTTGGAGTTTTGAAATTTGAATTTCAGATTGGAAACTTATTGAACACTCTTCAGGGAATTTTCAGGTGTGTCCAACTTATGAATGAAGCAAAGGCGATGCCCTTTTATAGGCACAAGGGAGACTTATCAGATTATTTTCTTTTCTTTTCAGTCCTTGTTCAATTTCAGTTTAGTCCTCTAGTTTTTTAACTTTTTACACAAGTTACCACCCTCATGTTTATTGAAATGTACACTAAGATCACCTTCTAGAAGAGTCTAAGATGTTCTAGAAAATTCTAATTCAATTCTGAACGATTCTTTAATTTTGAACTAACCTGAATACTTCCGAAATTTGTTAACTATCTAATTAAGCTAACAACACCCTTTAACCAAATCAAACTAAACCCAAACAGAATTTGAACGAAAACATAAATCATGATTTAAATTAAAGAAAAAGTCAGTAAGAATGCATTCATACAAAATCAGAAAGGAACTAATGATAACCAAATATTAACCTAAAACCTATGAAGGCAAACTGGGAAAGCTCAGGGAACAAAATTAAAACATATAGAATCCTAATATAATAAAAATCCTACTAATAATGGACTAAATTAAAATCTAAGTAATCAAGCAATCAAACACTGAACTAACCGAAATTGAACAAAAAATTAAACAAATAAAAATTAAAAAGAATTTAGTCACTGTGGTAATAAGAACGATAAAAGAAGGTAAAACGAATAAAGAAAGGAAAGTTAAAACTCACTCAAGAAACTCGGCTGCCATTTTAATTCAACACTTGAATGACTTCTGCCGATATTTGGGCAGCAACAGTGATGAAAACATCACGAGGAGGAGGCGAGGGTCATGCAGTACCAATTTGGGGCAATTCAGAGCATCTAGGGTTTCGCCGGAAAATCTTTGAATCCAAATTCGAGGAGTTACAGTGGGATTCGAAGAAAACCAATTGGTGTTTTAGGATGAGGGTAGTGGGGAGAGTCTATGGTGTTGATTTGGAGGGATTTGGACGAAGTAGCGTCGTGGCCGGAGAATTTTCGATCCAATATTCGACGCTTTTGGCCGGGATTTGAAGGACATTGTTTGTAGATTCGAGATGAGGGGGACGAGAGGAATATGAGGTGTTAATTTGGGATGGATTGGTAGTGGTGGCATTTGCCGGCGGCGGCGGCTCCGGCGGAGATACAGTGGGCGTTACAGAGGGGGATACGAGGAAGATGAGGGATGTTTTTTAGGGTTTGGGAGTTTTTGGACAGTTTTATTTAAATTGAAGGATCAATCGTGGCCGTTGGATGATGGGGGAATGGAGGGCGAAGATCGAACGACGCCAAATGGCGTCGTTTCATTTAATGAGGGGCAGGCCGGATTTTTGGTGGATTGGGCTTGGGCGATTGAGCTCTTGGGCTCAGGTTCAAATAATGGCCTAGTTTTGTTTTTAGAATTAGTCTCTTTTGTTTTCTTTCTTTTATTCAATTGTGTATTTTACTTGTTATTATTATATATTTTTTTGTATTTTCTGATTTTATTATGTAAGACCCGAATAAATATTTAAAATTATACTAATTAATTTTCAAAATTAACTAATTCCTAATTTAAAAGAAAACTAAACTAAAAATATAAAATGTAGAATTTAAAAAGGTAATAAGGTCAATTTTTGTTATTTTTCTCTTATATTAGTAATGTTAATTGATTAACAATATAAAATCAAATTCTAAATGCAAACACATTATTTTGTACTTTTTATGAATTATAGAAACTAAAAATGTACGCAAAAATGCAAATAAGACGTAAAATCATACAATTAATTCCTAAAAATTCAAATAATAAAAGAAAAATTCTACTTCTAATGAATTTATATGAGTAAATTAAGCGTGATAAAAATCACGTGCTCACAATCACATTTTATATTTTGAACCCGTAAAGAAAAGTTTTGGAAAATAATTCGATATCAGAATTTTAAAGTCGCGGGACATAATTTTAAAGCACCAAGAATTCCAACGATCACCAGAATTTCATCACAATGGGAATTCTAATGACCAATTAGAAATTTGTAGTCAATTGTACAAAAATATGGTAACCGTCAAAATTTTGTATGGGTCATCATAACTTACAAAATTATGGCAACTATTAGAATTCTACCGAATCGCCATAAGATTTACCCAAGAATTTCAAACGAACATACACCAAAATTCTGACGAAAAACTATTTTTATAAAGCTTTTTTTACTGGAAAAAATTTAAGTGGTGGCACTAAATGATTCATATTTGTAACATTCTTTTGGGGGAAGACCATTTTTAGGGATGATATTTAGATATTAGGGATAATACACAGGATATTTCTTAAACTTGTTCCCAAATCAGTTTCCCATTCAACCTTATTTTAAAAAGGAATATATGTATTATCCTTAGATATTAATCGGTACTTATTTTGTCATAAGAATTTAAATTAATATTTTTAATTTTTAAATAATTCAAAATATTTTTATCCCGAAAAATTAAAAGTGGAAAACTGAAATTTAAATATATTGACTAACTGTTAAATAGCAGCCCCTTATAGTGGCTACTGGTGTTATGATGGGCTTAGTAAATGAGTTCGGCCCAGTTGGCAGCCTCTGTAAAATAACTAAAACGGCGAAGTCGAAACTGTCCTAAAGGTGCAAAAATGGCTGCTTCTTCTTCCAACAAGCTGCTTCTACTTCGAAAACCGCTTTGCAGAGCTCTCAAACCTAATTTCTCCCCATCTCCCTCTTCTTCAATTATACGAAGATCATTTCTTTCTTATTCTTATTCTCCTACTCATAGTAAATATCTTCTAGAACCTTCGGTTACTTTTTCCAAATCGTTTCTCTCAGAACTTTCTAGAAGCTATTGCTCGCGCTCGTCTCCTCTCCCAGATGCTTCTCAAGGTCCTGCCGCTATCGATTACCGGTATGTTTGCTATATGTGTAACAATTTTAGTTCTAGTCACTTGCTTCCAACTTCCGTGTGTTGCTGGGTGATTTTAGAATTTCTTGAATAAATGCAGAGCGTAGATTGAATATTTATAAGTTGGATTTCTTAATTTCCAATGTGTTTGAAATTAGTTTCATCTTAATGCCTTTTGTTGCAAAAATTGTGACTACCTTAGGATGTTACTCTCTCCGTTTCAGTAGTACGAGGGTCAAACTGTACTAATTCTTTCGGTCAAAAATTTTGAAATAAAATTTACATATTTAGAAACTACATAAATAGTAGTACTATATAAGTCACACTAGTTAGCAATTCAATTTTTTGTTTAAGTATTTGCAAAAAACATGGTCCAAGAAAACCTTGTTTGACTCCTCAAATAGTAATAGGTTCACATAAAACCGGAGGGAGTACTATATTTGAAAATTTTGAAATAATCAATGTCCAAACATTGTTTGAAATAAGTGCTATTGAATAAAGTTTGGATTTTTGTAAACAAAATGACCTAAGTGGCATAGGTTGCTTTAGTCACTTTTTTTCCATACCGTTAAAACAACTTCATTGAGGAAAACATTTTCCGTCATACCAAACACACAAGGTCTTTTTGATTTCCCTCCCCCTGCTCCTTCGAGTAATAGCTAATCATCACTATAATGGGTGCAAAAGCATAGTTGTTCAAAGATGGAATTTTTTCTTATTTTGATTAAGCAGCTTAGTTTCCTCATTTTATACCTCATCTCAGAGAATCTTTGACTTTAGGGAAAATGTGATTGACTGTCTATGTAATTGAGGAGAGAATGCATCTGCAGGTTAATTTACTGATTTGTGGAAGCTGTGGTCCAGTGCTAGAAGTGTCTATGGTAATAGATGAATCTTAATGTTGATTTACACTTGTGTCTGATAACAGAATAGCTGTTTTGGGTTTGTTTCTGCTGATGCGTTGCATGGTTGATGTTCAGTTATTGATGTGAAGTAAAGTTAAGGTGGATGTAAAATCAAAAGTCTTATTCATAACGTAGAAGAAAGAAGTCAGGAGAAGCTTCTAATAACTGCACATCAGTGACAGATGAAAATTAAATTGGGAAAGACTGAAATTTGATGGTACACCTTTTTTCTAAGTGTTAGAGGGAAGAGTATCATTAAAACATTTGCACTATGGATTGTCGTCCAATGGATTCATAACATTATGGCTAATGCTCCCATCTTGCGCAATAAGTCCCACATAATCAGTGCTTGGAACTTAGATTTGTGTCTTATGTACAGTACAGTTGATCCCCCCCTCCCCCCGGCACGCCTCGGGTGTGTGCCTATTTCTCAGTCTCTAATAAATCTACAGAGGAGGTTGTCTCCTCTATGTCATTCTTAGAATGTCTTTCCATAGTTGGAATTTTATTGATGTAGAGGAAAATGTGTTTGTATCTAACACTAAATTTACAAATCTACAGTTCTTTGCTGCAGGAAGATGAGTATCACAGACTGGCTAATGCTACTATCCATGACTTGCTGGATAAGTTGGAGGTACCCTGATGTATTTTGATATACTTAGTTCAAGTATTTACTTTATTTGTATTTATATTTTAGTTAGACTTCCCCGTATATGTACCTTTATCTTAATGGTTGCACTTTGAACTTCAACGTGATTGCTGATGTTTATTTATCAGTCTAATTGTTGAGTTTGTTTGTCATTATGGATGCTTAACTTATAGAACAAGATTGATATTTGTGGACTGTAGGCACTACATTTGAAAGCTTTAATCGGTGAATTAGGCCATCAGCTGGCTTTCTGAAACTTCCACATGCAAATTTATGTTTAAGAGGGTCTTAGGGAACATTTCTGATTTGGGGCCTGGGCCAGTATCTTAGACCTACATTTGTTTTTCCTGGTTATCTGTAGTTTTTGTCTCAAATTTGGTTTTAATACATTTAGATCGTTATATACTGTAATTTGACATCATATCTTCTTTTTGTTGTTTCTAATAGTTTAGATAGTATCAGGAACTTCTCTTAAACCTAATGCATTTTAAGAACGGACCTTCACAAAACTTAAAAGTATGATGAACTTTTAACTATCATGGGTGAGGCCAGAAGTTTCATCTTCAGGCGCTGCAAAAAAAAAGGTAACAACTTTGTTTTTTGAGAATGGTAACAGTAAATGCAAAAAGGTACAATTGGTACTATAAACTAGCGCCAACTTCAAAAACAATATCAGTAATTTGTGCTGATATCAACCGGAAATTAAAAACTTTAGATTAGATTCCTCTTTACTTCAGTATCAAAAAGATACCACAGAGAGCTTTTCTCTTGTGCATGGGCTATTTATCAATACCAATGCCTAAATTGACTTTGAGAGGCCTAAACAATAAAAGATGCGGTTAAACTTTGAAAGGTGTTTCTAACATTGAAATCCATCTTTGTTAAGTTGACGAAGGGAACTCAGCCTTCGAGTGTGAATCAGATTGGACTCCACTAATATCAGAACTCTCTATGTATGTCATTTGGATTGAATTTCGGAGAGACTATGGCCCCATTCGTTCTGCCCCATTTCCTTCCTTCTCTTGTTAAAATTGTTCATCAATCTCCTGATGTCAAATTGAGTTGGGTTGTATTGTACATAATATTAGCATTCTGCATTATTTGGTTGTTTGTTAACAGTTGTCTCTTGTTCTACTTGACAGGAATATGGAGACTCAGTTGATATTGATGGTTTCGATGTGGATTATGGGGTGAGAAAGATAAAATTCATTAAACTGTATTTCTTTCGAGTTCTTGTTTATCTTGATGTTTTGATTTTGTTCTCAGAATGAGGTGTTAACGCTGAAGCTTGGGGACATGGGAACCTATGTGATAAACAAACAAACGCCCAATAGGCAGATTTGGATATCTTCGCCAGTGAGGTAGCAATGTCTCTCTCTCTCTGCTTTTCTAATGTGTCCTGGTTTGTCTTTTTATTTCCATATATTCTTGGTGGACTATACCAAAAATCAACCTGCCCCACAATGTAGTCCACAAATATCCATCCCCAGTGCCACCTCAATTATTTCTTTGTGCTCTCTTTTTGTCAATTTGGAAACACATCTTGTACTTACTTCCTGTACAGTTTTATATAACACTTCAGCATGCTCAGGAAAAAGAATTTGTGATGCAAAGTCAACATTAAAGAAACAAGCATGAGGAGTAATATTTACACATAGATTATTTTGGAGCAGCAAGCGATTGTTAATAACCAGTGTATGTGTCTTAGCAGTATGGATAGGCTCATGTCGAAAGAGTGTGTGGATCATGGAGGGGCTTTCCCTTTACTATCCCTGGACATGGTCGAAGTGAAATCGGATTCCCAGTGTTCCACATTCTTCATTAAAGAATGCATATGCCGTAGGATGTTGCAGTTGTGAAACTAATAGTTGGTTGCGTGGGAAGAACGTTAGAATTACCTAAACATGATTTCTTAAAACTTGAAGATTGCTCAACTTTTGAAAATTACCACTTAGGTTGTGATGCTCAAACAGCATGTTGATTGCATCTAAATATCTCTTAGAAAACCGTTCTAGAACTGGATTCTTGAGGAGAAATTAAAAACGTTTTATTTTGTTTTAGACACTGCACTAACATCTTGACTGGATTTGCTGGTTTAACCAATGCGGCAGGTTGTCCATTGTGAGTTCCTCCACAGTTACTTTAAACTTGTGATATCTAACTAAACTCAGTATGCTCATTTCAATCCGATTTACCGATTTAGTTCCAACAGCATCTAGGCTTCATAACATTACCTAGTTTATTGATCTTAGTATTATTCTTCATGTAATTTTCCAGATCTCTACTTGTGCTAAAAGCGTCAACTGATTACAAGCAGTTGTCTCTTTCATGTAGAGCTTGACCTCTTCCACATTCTTTAACTGATTGATATTTGAAGTAAGATCGAAGTGCTTTTCTTTTGATGAAGCGTTTGTGCATTGACGTTACCCTAGTTTATTAACCAAAAATAGTACGGGTCTACCTGGCAGTGGGTTCTAGCAGATGGAAGAAAAGTAACGAAACTGTTTGATACTCAGGGTTGACTGGATAAGTGTTTGCTATTTGTATTTTTTTCATTTTCTTTTTATCATTGTGATTCAGGTGTAGAAAGTTAAGCTAATAGTACTCATTAAAAGTTTTAACATACTGTCAAAATTTCCCAAAAATAGTACAGAGTCTACCTGGAAGCGGGTTCTGCATATTTGTAGCAGTATCACTTCAATGCATTGTGATCTTTTAATTGTCTTTGAGCTTTTACTGATGAAGTTGGCATATAATACTATAACCATTTGCTCGTTCTGGTTTGTGTTAAGTTTGGGTGTTCACATATGCAGCCATCTGTTCTTCATTGTGTTCTTTACGAAACATTTTTCTTGCAGTGGCCCATCAAGGTTTGACTGGGATCAGAACTCTCAAGGTTGGATCTATAGGCGAACCAAGGCTAACCTGCGAACTGTTTTGGAAGACGAATTAGAAAAACTATGCGGAAGTGCCATTAATCTTTCTTAAATCACTGCGGATTTTCTTATGTTTAATGTTTACTACTTCTAGTAGCATTTACATGTCTAGAATAATTACCTATAGCTCCTACAATCATTCTCTTGTAAGTTGTAAATCTTTGCTTTTTAACTCTTATATGGTATTATTTTTGGAGAATGGAAAAA
Organism: Nicotiana glauca; assembly: GCA_026770625.1. Lineage (NCBI taxonomy): Eukaryota > Viridiplantae > Streptophyta > Magnoliopsida > Solanales > Solanaceae > Nicotiana > Nicotiana glauca. Next base: position 174,484 of record MU665606.1, read on the forward strand.
GTGATTTTGTGGTTGTTTGGGACATTATGGAGCTAGATTGTAAAATAGGTACACTATCCATCTTATAAAATAAGCTCGCAAAATGATATTGGTATCCAATCACCTATTGCCTTAAGATTTTGGGTTAGATATTCATATTCTTTTAGAGAAATTTTCATATAGTACTATCTTTTAATGGTGATTAGCTATCTATAGATATCATTTGCTATATTATGGATTGTAGATATATTTTTTGTTGTTATAAGATGTATTAGATGTGTTTAAACTCCTGTATTCATGAATACAATAGCAAAAATAGGCGTGAATCAGAGAAGTCTATCTAATCAATTGTTGTATTCGAGTGTATTCGACTGTATTCAAGGGTTGAAATACGGGATTGGACAAATTATTGTATTCGATTATTCACGGCATGAAATAGGGGATTGCATTTTTTTTTGCTATAAACATTAAAAGGTATCTATAGAATATAATTTTTTTAAATGGTATTATTTAAAATAAATAAGGTGTTAACAAATTTTCATAAAGCACTATTTTTTAGTGGTAATTAGCTATCTATAGATACCATTTGCTATATTACGGATTGTAGATACATTTTCTGTTCTTATAAGATGTATTAGATGTGTTTAAACTACTGTATTCATGAATACAATAGCAAAATTATGCGTGAATCAGAGAAGTCTAGCTAATCAATTGTTGTATTCGAGTGTATTCGATTGTATTCAAGGGTTGAAATACGGGACTGGATAAATTATTGTATTCGACTTTATTCACGGCGTGAAATAGGAGATTGCACTGTTTTTAAATGGAAAGTGAATCAATTAACATAATAGACTCCTAATATAACTCAACAAACTCAATTATAACACAAATTTTGTATTTTCAGTTATAAAAAAGATTCTCAACCGAAAAATACCCCACAAACATAGCAATCTTCAGAAAAATTAAATAATACATCTGAATACATAATCATATTAATTAAAAAAACATATGAAATGAATACATTCATGGCATATAGCGAGACAGTGAATACAATGAACTACATAGAATACAGCGGGATGCATTGAAATACAATAAAAAAAGATAGTGAATACAATGAAATACATGAAATACAACGAGATACATTGAATTACAATGAAAAAAAGACAATGAAATACATGAAAATACAGAGTGATACGTTGAAAATACATTGAAATATATTAACATAAAATCAAGTTGCTCAGCCCCAAACTCCGCCGTCTTTGTTCAAGAATAAACCCTAGTTTCCGGCGAGTCCGCCGTCGAGCAAAAACCCTCAACTCTTTCGCCTTTCTCTTCACCGAATATCCCTGTAACTCATTAGAACAAATGAAAAGAATAGAAAAACCCTAGCACACAACTAGAAATCAGAGGCGCCGCACGATATAGACATAGTAATTCACGTTATTCACCGACACCACCAAAAACACATCTGTATATCTTGGTAGTCTTGTTTGGGTTTAGTCTTCATGCAATAGAAGAAACAAGAAGTGACTTGATGCATCCGTCTCCCATCTCCTCCCCTCCTCCATCATGTGTGTCTAGTCCATTAATTGACTCCTCAGTTCATCCTACAACTTCTAATTCTCACTTCAAATACATAAATATTAGCCTTAACAAAGTTGATGTCGGTTGAATATTTGGAAAAGGGTCACTTAAGTCACTCACATCAAGAAAAGTACCGATCTCTTTCTTCTTTGACAAACTTCATTTGATGGCTGTATTATCTAAGAAAGATTTGTGAAACATGAGGGGGAAAATAGATAGAGTAGACGATAAGGTTTTGCACAAAATTGAGGGGAAAAGTCAGAGAAGTCTTCGTGATATACCAGGCAAATCACCGTTTGTGACTAATAGTAGGTGATGTGGAAGCATTGTGTTTTCAGGGAATGTGGGAATAGAATGACATGTATCAAAGTAGAGAGAAAAAAAAATATTTTAACTGAATAGCGTATTTAGTGGCTTAGGGGTAGGAGGTAACCAAAATTAAATATTTTGCTATAAACATTAAAAAGTATCTATAGAATATAATTTTTTTAAATGGTATTTATTTAAAATAAATAAGGTATTAACCTTTGCTATATAAGGTAAAAATTCCACTTTTTTTTTTATACTTTATGATTTTAGAGTCAAACTTTTAGGAGCCTACTTTCTCAATTCAGTCCATGAAGCTGTTTTGGGCTTTCTTTGCTTATTGATGCCCAATTTTGTTGAGCCTCATCTTTCTCTATTTTAGAAAAACAAATAAAGGCAAAAAAAAGATCCCACTTGTAAAGAAGTTTGAAATGTTCTGAATCACTATTATTCATTGTCTTAAGGTATTCAATGATATTTCACAGAAAATTGCATCTTTAATAAATAATAAGGAGTTCTTATTTGGCATAACATGTGCCAATTTTATTGTAGTATTTGTAGTAGAGATAAAATATATTTGAAACAAATTAAATATTCCATATCAATCACTATACAATGTGTCAGCTTCACCAAAAAGAAAACCCCTTTCAGTGTTGACTCTGCAAGAGAAGTATCTTGTGGTTATGTCCTCCCAGGGTTATAGCATAAATGCTTTAAGCTTTAGAACCAATTCCTACGTACAAGTTATTGGCATTGCATAGAGAGAACTCTTTTGCTTTTCCACATTTTTTGGATAAAAATGGTTCAAAATTAAGTTGTAATGACATGAATTATAATTTCAGTTTGTCTCTCTCTTGACAGTTGCTGTCAATTGAACGTTCAATGTTCTCGACTATCTCACATCGATTGAGGGAATAAGTTATTGTATCCATATATGATTGGATAAAGTTTTATATTTACAAGGTACTTAAAAATAGCCATAATTTCAAAAGTAATTGACATTTAGCCACTTTTCATGTAAAGATAAAATCTGAAACAAAAACACTCTTGAAAAATTGGAAATATTCGAGCATAATATGCTGGAGTTCGAATTTTTTACATATGAACTTTCGTATTTTTTGTACATATGAGCTTCCAACATAATATGCTGGAATTTTGTAATGTGCTGGAGTTCCATCATAATATGTTGGAAGTTTATATGCAAGAGCTCCATAATCCCTTATATTATGCTGGAACTTTCCGTGTGGTGGAGTACCGACATAATATGATAGAAGTTTATACGTAGGAGCTCTATAATCCCGCATATTATGCTGGAACATTTCGTGTTCAGCAAAAACAGTAGCGAGTTTTCAATGACTTCGCAAACGCTAACTATTTTGATTACCAGTCCGTGCTATTTTTACTATGTGTTACACCCTATATTTTCGTACGTGAGAATACGTCGTAAATCAATTGATGTAAGCTCAAAAATGAGATCATCTTTGAAAGTACATAAGGTAAGTTAATCGGGTTACTTTGGAGGCTACAAATCTTTAATATCATGGATAACAAGTACCAAGAGGGTTGGAAAGTTTAGAATCTAAACAAAGTGAGGAAAATAAGTTTCGTCGAAAGTTGACAAGTTCGAATATTATAATATGTACTTTTGGGTTGAGACTAGGGTGATAAACATGATAAAGAGGTTATGTTATTAGTTATGTTAGTCTTATGATAGTCGTGTGTTACGTTTTGACATCAAGCGAGTTGCGGAACAAAAGTTGGCAAAGGTCATCACAAGTTACATTCATAATATGCTGAAAATTAGGCCAAATGTAGCTGCAATTTTCTTCCAATATACTCGAAATTAAGGGAGTTTCCGCATACCAAGTTGAGGATCTACGATCTAGTTTTTAACACATTAAACCGCTCATCGATACGTTATCGGCGTAGAGAGATATTTGCAGTTTTGTGAGACTATGCAGACTGCATAGGTGACAAGTAGGTATGTCATTAAAGCTTTTTGAGCAACACATTTCGTGTGTTATATGAGGTCTTTTTGGGACATATTATATACCAAATTGAAGGTCTTGGAATTTAGTTTTCAATGTTTTTAATTATTTGTTCATACGACATCCAGATAAATAGATATAAGCGTCGAAAAATGGGCCAATGCTAGGGTGCCAAACTAGCACCTCTTTGACTTTTCCAAAGTTGATATATATAGGTCTTAGGTCGTCTTTCATCTTCATTTTTTCATATAAAACTACCAGAGAACACCCATAAACATTTACTTAAGCTCTCTTCTAGGGTTTCAATGAAGATTAATTTCACGGGTACGAAATCAAGAAGCGATAATATTATAACGATCCCTACGACGTAAGTATCGCTATAACTCTCATTTTCTTTGTAGTATGAGTTTTAGAAGGTACTTCATAGTTAAGAAAACATCTAATTTCTGTATTTAATCTTTTAAATATCAAGGAAGGTTGATAAATTCGTTTTTTAATAGTTAGAACTCACAGGATGGTGATCGAAAGCCGTGAGTTCGATTCATTTCACTTTTAGTGGACTGTTTTGTAGTCCACTATTAGCCTATTGTGCAGTTGGTTTATTGAGTTTGGAAGGATTAAGGGCGTGGAGAAATGCCACATGTGGTAGGGTAGCAGGCTGGTCGCTCGTTGATAACTAGGGATTTTGATACATTTTATACTCCTTCTTGCTTATGTTTTGATTAGAAATTTGTACAAATTAGTCCCAAAAGGCACACAAATTGTGCTTGATTGCAGGTTTGATCAACAGAGTGACAAGATGTCAAAGGTTAGCTCAAAAAGCAGTAAAACTTGCACAAGTACCAAGACAAGACAAAGCTTAGGCAAAACAGGGCCAGTGCAGCCGCACACCATTCTGTGCGGTCCGCACAAGTGAAGTTCAGAGAGTATGCAACTCAGGAAAATCAGGTAATGCGGCTGCATGGGATTTAATGCGGCCCTCACTGAAGTTACTGCGGTTGCACTCGATTTAGTTCGGTCCGCACAACCAAGAATCAGAGAGTTGCTATTTTCAGAGATTGAAGCCAATGCGGTCCGCGCACTATTTCATGTGGACCGCACTAGAAGCCATCATGGCCGCAATCCATTCTTTGCGGTCCGCATTGCCCAAGTTCAGCGAGCTAGAATTTAGTGTTCAGAGCCCTAGTGTGGACACACACGATTTTGTGCGGTGCGGACTAACCCCGCAGGGGTATTTTTGTCCAGATTTGTCAGCTTAGTATAAATAGCTTCTTTTTCATTTTTAGGTCAAGCAGATAGATTTTGTACTGAGCTGCGCTCGTGACTTCCGTTTCCTTAGCTATTTTGGGCAATTTTATCTTCATTTCAACATTGAATCTTTTAGTTTATCTTAGCAATTAATTAATATGAGTTGTTTTTCATCTATTTCTTTGTTTCTCTCTCTAAATATGAGTAGCTAGACCCATCATCTAGGGTTGTGGCTCAACCCTAGTGTAGATAATTGATGGATCTTGTATTTTAGAGCTTGATTGACTATGAATGTTTGATATTTGAGCTAATTCCATATTTAATTGCTAAGTTAATGGTTGCAAATACTAGTTTGTGTTTAGTTAACTTTTGCTCTTCTTGAGAAAGAGAGCCTAAGTCTTTAGAATTAGTCTAACAAGGAATTGGGGCGGACTCAAGAGAATTGATGGCCCCAATTAAAGGGTTAAATCGAGAGATCGTAATACCCTACTTGATCCTCAATTGCTTGTGCAAATTCTCATACCCAATTGGTCTTGAGAAAGTCAATTCAGGCAAAATCACTCAAACTATCGAGAGGTATAGAGTCAGTAGAATCGAGCAATGATTATATCATACTCCCCAAATGTGTCAATCTAGCTTTAGACTCAAGATTCCGTTAATTGACCACCTAGGTAAAAGTCACTACCCTAGTGCCCTTTTAATCATTTGAACAACTTGCAATAGTTTAATCTTAGCTTATAGTAGTTTAGTTAAGCATTGCAGTTTATAAAATTAGAATCATAATTAAAACCCAAAAATGTGTAGAAGTGCAATTCGGAGCAAAAACAAAACTCCACTTTAGATAGACACCCAACTCCAATAGCTAGCTCTCTGTGGAATTCGATCCCGACCCTAAATCGGGTAAAAGCTGCTTCGACCTCTCTCGCTACTTAATAGTAGTGCATGGTTGGCCGCAATCACTTTTTGGTGCTGTTGCCGGGGAGCTAACGGTTTTGGCTATCTATCTAAATAGATTTGTGTTTTGTTCTTCTTTCCCTTTTTGTTACTAATTTGTTTGTGTCAATACATCAGGTACAAAATGGCATTAAATGCTAATGACCCTCTTGAAAATGTGAATGCGGGGGAGGAGGTTGATGACAATGGAGATGAAGAGGTGCCTCTTGTACCTCAAGGACAATGTAGAGGCCGCCAGGCCAATGCAAATGATAATATTCCAGACCCTCATCCGCCACCTCCAAGAATGGCTCCTAGAGTTCTTCCCAACCAAGGCTATGCGAGTGCAATTGTTCCGCCCAGATCCGGGCGGGCAATTTTCAAATAACCAATGTGATGCTGACATTGTTGGAGCGGCGTGAGTACTTCACGGGTGCTCCCACTCAAAATGCTTACAAACATCTCAAGGGGTTCAAGGATACCTGTTGGGGGAGCAAGCAAACCAATATGTCCAAGGATGCACTTCGATTGAGGCTTTTCCCATTCTCACTTAGGGGGAAAGCATTGGATTAGCTTGAGCGACTCCCCAATCATTCCATCACAACTTGGGATGAGTTGGCGGATAAGTTCATTGCCAAATTTTTCTCACCAGGGCACATGGCAGCACTACGGGATGAGATCTTAGCCTTCAAGCAGGATCCCACTGAACCATTGTATGAGATTTGGGAGAGATATAGAACTATGGTGAAAGAATGCCCCAACAATGATATGACAGAGGCAATGATACAACAAACCTTCTATCAGGGCATCAATACAACAAATCAATGCATAGTGAATCAATTGGCTGGGGGTAATTTCATGAAGCTGCCTTATGATGAAGCTTGTTCTATTCGTAATGAAATGGTTGACACATTCTCCACTTGGAAAAGCAAAGCCAATGTGCCACAGGGTGACCCCACGGTCACTCATTTGCACAAAGAACTACATGACCATGGACATGCTATAGCAGAACTTACAACAACAATGAACTAATTAGCAAAGGCACAGTTGCAACAAATTTAGAATCCTCGCCAAGTGAATGCCATGGAGGGTGTTAACATGCTTGTGAATAATAGAAGACAGAGAGGTTAACAGAACCAAGGGAATTCAGATCAATTTGAAAATGATTGTGGTGGATTCCAAGATGATTGTTATGATGGGCAAAATGAAGAGGTGCAATATGTGAATAATTACCAAGGCCAAAGAGGCAATTCTTCTAATCAACAACAACAATGGAGATCCTAATTGCTTACCAAAAACAAGGCTACAATAATTTGAACAATCAGTATCAAGGGAACAATTATTGGGGAAATCCAAATAACAATCGGAGCAATCAGGAAAACTAGGGCAACAACAATAATTGGGGTGGAAACAACAACAAAGATGGTGGATGGAATAATAACCAAGGAAATCAGGGGTAAGGCTTTCAAAGGCCCCCAATGTACCAACAACCGAGCAATCCACTGCCTTTTCCATCCCAGGGTCCTAGTTCATCCAACAATGAAATGCGTAGAATTGAAATGATGTTTGAATAGATGATGAAAAATAATGTGGACTCTGATGCGCTCACAATACTTCAATCAGGAATTTGGAGGTCCAGCTGGCCAAATCTCACAGTTTTTGAATACTCGCCCTAAATGGGATCTACTGAGTGATACGGTAGTGAACCCGAAGGGTGGGAACAATTATGTTATGGCGGTAACTACAAATAGTGGAAGAGGAGGTGATGCGAATGCCTCCAAACAAAAGTAAGTTTTGGGTGATGAAGTTGAGTTGCAAGAAGATGAAGTTCCTTTGGAGGTTGAGAATGTGGTTGATGAGAATGTGAATCAAGAAGTGAGGATTGATATTCAAGATGCCGAGGTGGAAATGCAAAATGACGTGAACTCATCTAGGGAGCACGTAATAGACATTCCAGAGCCGGTTATGCAAAAGCCAAGGCACCCTTGCCTAGGCCCCCTCCACCTTATCCTCAAAGGCTAGCCAAGCAGAAAAATGAGAACCAGTTTAAAAAGTTCATTGACATGATGAATAGCCTATCCATTAATGTGCCTTTGGTAGAAGCTTTAGAGCAAATGCCGAGCTATGCCAAATTCATGAAAGATTTGGTTACAAAGAAAAGATCCATAGACTGTGAAACTATCAAGATGACCCACCAAGTTAGTGTTATAGTACATTCAATGGCTCCGAAGTTGGAGGATCCCGGTGCTTTCACAATACCTTGCACTATTGGGAGTGCAGACTTTGCTAAAGCTTTGTGTGACCTAGGGGCTAGTATCAATTTGATGCCCTACTCAATTTTCAAGACATTGGGTATTGGGCCACCAAGACCAACTTCCATGAGATTGCAAATGGCGGATAGATCAATGAAGCGACCATTGGGTATAGTTGATGATGTGCTTGTCTGGGTTGACATATTTATCTTGCCAGATGATTTTGTGATCTTGGATTGTGAGGTAGACTATGAAGTTCCAATCATATTGGGAAGACCTTTCCTTGCTACGGGGAAGGCTCTAGTAAATATGGAAGCAGGGAACTCACTTTTAGGGTAGGTAATGAAAAGGTAATTTTTCATGTGTGCAAGTCAATGAAGCAGCCCAATTGTACAGAAGTATGCTCATTTGTGGATCTTGCCACGGCTGTGATAGTTGATGATACTAGTGCAGTGATTAATGTTGAGGACCCTTTGGAGGCCGTATTGTTGAATCTTGATGTCAATGATGATGAGGGCCAAGTAGAGTGTGTGAATGCTTTACATGGAATGGGCTCTTATTCTTATGAGCCTAGGAAACTCTCTTTGGATCTAGAAAATAGAAAGACCCCTCCAACAAAGCCTTCAATTGAGGAACCCCCGGTGTTGGAGTTAAAGCCATTGCCTCCACACCTCAGGTATGAATTCCTAGGCCCTAGTTCAACTTTACCAGTTATTATTTCCTTGTCGTACTAACATGCAGGTGGATGCCACATTGGCGGTGCTCAAAAAGTAGAAAAAGGCAATTGGATGGACTCTAACTGATATTCGGGGAATAAGCCCCACATTCTGTATGCACAAGACTATTTTGGAAGATGATGCAAAACCCTCATTGGAACATCAAAGGAGGCTGAACGAGGCAATGCAAAGAAGTTGTAAAAAAGGAGATGATCAAGTGGTTAGATGACGGAGTGGTGTATCCTATATCTGACAGGTCGTGGACTTCACCGGTGCAGTGTGTACCGAAGAAGGGTGGTATGACCGTGGTTACCAATGCTAATAATGAATTTATCCCAACTCGAACAGTGACCGGATGGAGGGTGTGCATGGATTACCGCAAGCTGAACAAGGTGACCCGTATGGATCACTTCCTATTGCCTTTCCTGGACCAGATGCTTGATCATCTTACTGGGCATGCCTTCTATTGTTTCTTGGATGGTTATTCAGGGTACAATCAAATTTTTATAGATCCCGAGGATCAGGAGAAGATAACCTTTACTTGTCCATATGACACCTTTCCTTTTTCTCGGAAGCCCTTTGGGTTGTGCAATGCACCGGCAACATTCCAACAATGTATGATGGCCATTTTCACCGATATGGTGGAAGATATTTTGGAGGTATTCATGGAAGACTCCAGTGTTGTGGGCGATTCATTTGATGAGTGTTTGAAAAATCTAGATAGAGTATTGGCCCGGTATGAAGACTCCAATCTTGTGCTAAATTGGGAAAAATGCCACTTCATGGTTGAAGAGGGCATAGTTTTGGGTCATAAAATTTCAAAGAATGGTATTAAGGTTGACAAAGCCAAAATTGAGGTGATTTCAAGACTTCCTCCCCCCACTTCTGTCAAGGGGGTTAGAAGTTTTCTTGGGCATGCGGGGTTCTACCGGCGATTTATCAGGGACTTTTCGAAGGTAGAGAATCCTTTGTGCAGGATGCTAGAAAAGGATGCAAAGTTCGTGTTTGATGAGGGATGTATGCAAGCCTTTGAACTTCTCAAGCATAAGTTGATGACCACCCCGATCATTACCGTACCCAATTATGGCTTGCCTTTCGAGCTCATTTGCGCCGCGAGTGATATTGCAGTTGGGGCAGTTTTGGGTCAAAGAGTGAACAAAATATTTCATCCAGTGTACTATCCGAGCAAGACAATGAATGAGGCTCAAAGGAACTACACGGTGACTGAGAAAGAGTTGTTGGCTGTTGTGTTTGCAATGGAAATTTTTTGGCCATATCTTAATGGGAGCCAAAGTCATAGTGCACACCGATCATGCAACTCTTAGATACTTGATGACAAAGAATGACTCCAAATCTAGACTGATGCGATGGGTCTTATTACTTCAAGAGTTTGATTTGGAGATTGTGGACCGTAAAGGTAGTGAAAACCAAGTGGCAGATCATTTATCCCGCTTGGAAGAGGAAGGAAGGCCGTGTGATGGCCTAGAGATCAATGATACATTTTTCGATGAGCAGCTACTTTCTGTGTCAATGAGTGATATGCCATGGTTTGCGGATATTGCTAATTTCATTGTGACTAGCATCATCCCGTGTGAGCTCTCTTCTAACCAAAGGAAGAAGCTCAAATGGGATAGTCTGGACTTCTATTGGGATGATCCATACCTGTTCAAGATTTGCATCGACGGAGTGATTTGGAGGTGTGTACCTGAGGAGGAGCAATTTAGCATTCTAAATGCTTGTCATTGCTCCCCCTATGGTGGCCATCACGGAGGGGAGAGGACAGCTTCAAAAGTTCTGAGTTGTGGTTTTTATTGGCCAACCTTGTACAAAGATGCAAGTGATCTCGTGAAAAGGTGTGACCAATGTTAGAGAGCGGGCGGAATTTCTAAGAAAGATGAGATGCCTCTAAACACCATTCTAGAAGTGGATATCTTTGATGTATGGGGTATCGATTTCATGGGTCCATTTGTAAGCTCGTGCGGAAACACCTACATTCTTGTAGCGGTTGATTATGTCTCAAAATGGGCCGAGTGGATTTGCCCAAATATGAAGCTAGGATTATGGTTGCATTTCTAAAGAAGAGCATTTTCACAAGGTTTGGAACTCCCCGTGCAATTATTAGTGATGGAGAATCACATTTTTGCAATAGAGCTTTTGACGTCTTACTTTCCAAGTATGGTGTCAACCACAAAGTGTCTACGCCTTATCATCCTCAAGCAAGTGGCCAGGTTGAAGTGTCCAACAGGGAGATCAAGAACATCTTGTCTAAAACCATCAATGCCAATAGGACCGATTGGTCTAAAATTTGGACGATGCTCTATGGACTTACTGGACTGCCTACAAGACTTAAATTGGTATGTCGCCATACTGGTTTGTGTTTGGAAACGCTTGTCATTTACCAGTGGAGTTAGAGTATAAGGCCATGTGGGCCTTGAAGAAGTTGAACCTTGATGGGGATGTAGCTGCTAATCTTCGGGTGGAGCAACTCAATGAACTTGACGAATTTAGATTCCATGCTTACTCTAGTTCGTCCCTGTATAAAGATAAAATGAAATACCTTCATGACAAATATACTCGGGGCAAGGAGTTCAAGGTGGGGGATTTGGTTCTCTTATTCAACTCTCGACTACGGTTGTTCCCGGGAAAGCTAAAGTCAAAGTGGATGGGACCGTTTGAAGTAGTGTGTGTGACCTTGTTTGGTGCACTTGATTTAAATAACAAAAGTAGGGAAGTTTTAAGAGTTAATTGGCATAGGGTCAAGCACTATTTGGGAAAGTTTGATGATACTCATGTGGTGGCTCTTGTTCATTTCAAATGATCGGATGGTAACATGCTTCGTGTCACGACGTTAAAATCAGGTGCTTCTTGGGAGGCAAACCATGTGTTTTTCTTCTTATTTTTATTTGGTTTTCATTGTAGCATAGGATTTATTTTTGGACTAACTGGTTGTGAGATGCTACAGGATGGTATTGATACAGTGCAGGACATAGTAGACAAAATATCCAGGTCTCTGAAGTTTTCAATGCGACCGCACTACATTTAGTGCGGACCGCATTGAAGAAAGGGTGAAAATAACAACTCTCTGATGTTTGCCACCGCGGCCGCAGTCCATTTTGTGTGGTCCGCGGTGGACCATTGCGGCCGTATTCCATTTTGTGCGGACCGCAGTGGTTGCCTTCTCAAGCTTTGAAACCTGCTGAGTGATGCGGACTGTAGTCAATTTTGTGCAGTCTGTACTGGGTTAGTAAGATGGGAACTAGGTCCTTTTCTATAAATAGGGCCCGAGGCTCTCCTGTTACACTTTCCGAACCCTTGACTCTCAGAACCTCTAACAACAATGTTCATCATTTCTTTTACTTGCAATTAACTGTTTGGACTTCATCATCTTCATTGCTTCTTACATCTGGTAACATCACATTCTTTTTAACTGTTTTAATTTTGTTATTTTCCTTTTACTTTTTATTTTCTTGCTTCTTATCATGTTCTTCCCGCCTTTAATTTTGGAAGGATTAGGTTAGTTATTTTCGTGGGTAATGTGGGCTTAATTAGTTAAAAGCAGTGGGCAAACACTTAGGTGTTAGATTGAAGCTAAAATAAAAAATTTATTGAACCCTAAGTTAGTGCCGCAAATTGGCACTCAGTACGGTCCGCAATCAATTCTGTACGGTCCACGGTGCTTGTGTGCGATCTGCAATAGCAATTCTGTGCGGACCGCATTGCTGATTGTTAGGTTTCTGAAGATTGGGGACTGCAGCCGTACTATATTTTGTGCGGTCCACATTGGTCCTAATGCGGCCGCACACCATTTTGTGCGGTCCGCACTGTATAACTTCTACAACTATCTGCAATTCTTTCTGCAACTCTGCTCTTCACTGCTTCTACTGATACTAACAAGCTTATTGGATTGTGTTTGCAGACAATAGTGAAACAACGAGGTAGAAACTCTAAACAACAAGGCAGGGGAGAATCCTCCAGGGGTAGGAAGGGCAAGAAAATGATAAAAATGACCCCTCAGGTCCGGCAAAACATCAAGAACCAAAGAAAAATTATCAAAGCTATAGACAGGGCCTGTGACCAGTCGGGGAGTGAGTATGAGCCCTCCCGGGAGATTTCTTCATACTCCGTGCCAGAGTAAGTTCAAGACTGGCTAGAGAGGTTCAGGCTAACATACACTCCTCCACCTTCCCCCACTGCCCAAGTGTCAGTGAATGTATCTTCTGGTTCGTCTGAAGGCTCAGCTGAAGGTAGTGGGGAATACTCCACCTCTTCCACAGCTTTATTATCTGGAGAGGGTGCACTAGGAGGTGATGAGGAAGTAGGAGGAGGAGGAGAAGTATGAGAAGGGGGTGAACCTCAGGTGGGAGGTATTGCTAGAACTGAAAACCTGGAGGTGTGGTAGGACTGATTCGTCAGTGGGGTAACTTATCATAAATTTAGGGAATGGTGGCCGGTGAGGAAGTTAATCCCGTAGAGGAGCTTTGTTGATAGATATTTGTTACCTCACAACCCCAATGTGAGGAGGCAGTTCAGGGAGAGAATCGACTGGGAGCACTTTTTGGGTGATTGTATAGATGCCAGCGAGAACTTGGCCAAGGAATTCTACACCAACGTTACCCATATCAGAAAGGGTACCAAGGTGACCAAGGTGCGAAACCTGAAAGTGTTGTTCGACGGGAAGACTATAAATGATTACCTAGGATTTGGTGATGAGGATGAGTCGTTATACATGGTGAAGATGGACTTGGGTGAGGAAGTCCGTCCGTGGTTGGCACAATATCTAGAAATCCCAGGTATCACCCCCGATTGGCTTAATGTAGGCGTGAAGATTTTGAGAAGGAATTTGAACTTCGAGGCCAAAGGGTGGGAAACATTTGTATGTAGCAGATTGGACCCCAATACTCATGACAACTCCCTCCCTCTTCACCGGGCAATTTTGGTGGTATCGATCATGGCGGGGTACCAGATAAATGTTGGGAAGGTAATGTCTCGGGTAATCACACTTGTAGGCAGTGAGCATGATAGAAACTACCTTTTCCCCAACTTTCTGACTATGTACTTCAGGGACATCAAAGTTGAAAAGAGGACATTCTACATAATGGTCAAAGCGAAGGCCCCATTCTCTTGGTACAACATGCAGGGGGATGACAATCCAAAGAGCAAGAAATTTAAGGGAACAACTAATGCTTCAACTGGCCAGTCTGAAGAGCCAGTTGTTATAGTGGCTCCTACTCAGCCTGCCTCCACTTCCATAGACATCCCTCTTGGCCCATCCACCTCGATAGATCCGGAGATTCCCTCTTCCCGAGTTTACCCAGTGACTGTCCACCGATTGAGCCAAGCTCTTCTCAATATAATCAACTGGATGCAGAAAACGTCATTAAAGTTATCTATCCTTACTAACACAGTAGAGGCTCAGTCGGATCCTCCACCTCCTCAGGTCCCACTGTCCATAGAGGATGCTCTTAAGGAGATTCTAGACAACCAAAAGAAAATCCTCAAAAACCAAAAGGTGCTCAGGACTGCTGTTGATTCACATAACAAGGCTCTCAAGGATATTGCTAAGGAGCACAAGAAGTTGAGAAAGACATGGGCCTCCAAATAGTCCGTGAAGGAGCTGAGGATTGATGTTGACAGGTTGAAGGCAGACCAGCTGCCTTTGGATTTACTACTTCAGGACTCTGCACCAGCAGCTCATCCCCGGCCAGAGCAGTCTCAGAGGCCTTCAAAGAGGATGAGGATGATTCACTGAGTGGACGATGCAGTCATCCAGTTGGTAGACCCACATGAGGCCTCCTCCAGTCAGCCATATGATGCACCTCAGGAGCATGTCCAGGTCCAGGCCTAGGTCCCAGCTGCAAATCAAGAGGCCACAGGGAACCAGTTTGAGGTTCCCGAGCACAGTGAGGACCCAGGGGCCACCCAGGAGCTCATGCAGACAGACAGTCCATAGGGAGTTTCTATATCCTTTTCCCTTATCTTTTTGGTGCTTATTTGGTTTAGTTGGCATTGGGGACAATGCCAGCTTTCATTTGAGGGGGTAGGCCCTACTTTTTTTGGATTTGGATGGTTGTATATTTTTGACACTTTTTCTCGAATTTTTATTTTACTTTGGGTCTGTATATAAAGTTATGTAACATTGTACATATTCATCCCATCTTTTGTATATTCGATCAAATCCCCTGTTGTATATATTCATTTTACTTTCTGCAATTTTTCGTTCTAAGCTTTTTGTTTATGTTCGTAGCTTCTTGTTTTGAACGTTTGCAATAAGCCTTTGGTTTTCTTAATGCCACAGCTCTTTCCAAAGGTGGAGTCTATGTGAACCGGGTGGCTCTTTCCAATGATAGATGGCATGACAACCTTCTTAAGGGTTTGAGTCTGTTTTTATTTTCTTTTTGGCTTTTTAATAGTTAGTGGTTAAGGGTGCCTCAAGAAAAGCTTCACTTGGTCAAAAACAAATTGTTGTGTTTAGGATGGTGAAAGTCGTGACCCTGAGACTCTTGGGTTGACTGATAATCATCAAATGGTTTTTCGGGACCATTATGTGCTCAAATATTATCTAAGGTCATTGTGGGCCCCTGGCTCTGTGTCTTTAGCAATCCTATAGCGTGTGTGGTGAGAAATTGCATTGCAAGTCCAAGTCCCGAGCCATTAGTCTAGAACTTGCCCTGAATGTTTGTCGAGCTGAAATCCTAAGTGAATTTTGACTTGAGACATGATTATAGACTTTCCTTGATCCAAATGATAGCTTAAAACTCCTATAGCCTACCAAAGATAAAATCCCCAGTCAACCCTTTTGAGCCTTAAACCTATTTCCTTCAAAAACCATGATAAAAGCCTTTACTCGTTCTAAAAGATACCCTCTCTTGGCACCCAATCTTTCCTTAGCACATGGAAAAAGTATAAGTTTGGGGGGAGAGACGAGGATTGCAACAAAGTGGTAGAAAGGTACAAAATGAAAAAAAAGGAAAGGCAATGAAAAAGGAAGAAAAGCAAAAAGAATACTCAATGTGGAAAAGAATAAAAGGGATTCAAGAAAAGCAAAGAATAAAAGGTGTGGAAAAGTGAAAAAAAAAGGAGTTCAAAATGTATAAAAAAGAGTGACGATATGTCTCTCTTACCCCTTTGAAAGAAGTGAAAAGACTCAAACAGTCAAGTGAATCTGTGCCAAAATGGAACAAAAAAAGTGCTTAAAGATGGAACCTACTTAGACCAAACATTGCCTACCTGGAACCAAAAGCCTTCACTATGTCTCCACAAAAGCCCTATATGATCTCTACTTGAATGAAGCTTACATTAGTGGTGACTTATATAAGGGGCAAGCATATGGTACTTAGTGCCGAACTTGTGACTTTTCTTTGAGAGGGATGAGTGAATTTCCAATAGCCTCGTTATGAGTGCCACTATTCTAAAGGTGAGGTTTGCTTAGGGAGAGCTGAGGATGTGTGAGTTTGGGTTCCGCAATGACTAAAGTAATAGAAAGAGTCCTATGATGTGTTAAGTCAACTCTTGATGCTCCTGTATCACACTTGATCCATGGTGTTTTAAAAGAGTAAATGTTGTTAATGATTCATGTGTATTGAGGGCAATTGTTAGTCCCAATTGAAGCTAGATGAGGTTACTTTAGGACAACTAAATTTTCTTGGATTTTAGCTTAAGGGGTGGGTCTTATTTTGTTTGCTTGAGGACAAGCAAAAGCTTAAGTTTGGGAGAGTTGATAACTAGGAATTTTGATACATTTTATACTCCTCCTTGCTTATGTTTTGATTAGAAATTTGTACAAATTAGTCCCAAAAGGCTCACAAGTTCTGCTTGATTACAGGTTTGATCAACAGAGTGACAAGATGTCAAAGACCATCTCAAAGAGAAGTTAAACTTGCATAAGTACCAAGACAAGACAAAGCTCAGGCAAAACAGGGCCAGTGCAGCCGCACACCATTCTGTGCGGTCCGCACAAGTGAGGTTCAGAGAGTATGCAACTCAGGCAAATCAGGTAATGTGGCCGTATGGGATTTAATGCGGTCCGCACTGAAGTTGCTGGGGCCGCACTCAATTTAGTGCGGTCCGCACAACCAAGAATCAGAGAGTTGCTATTTTTAGAGATTGAAGCCAATGACCGCGCACCATTTCATGCGGACTGCACGCCATTTCATGCAGACCGTACTAGAAGCCATCGCGGTTGCAGTCAATTCTTTGCGGTCCACATTGCCCAAGTTCAGAGAGCTGGAATTTAGTGTTCAGAGCCCTAGTGTGGCTGCACACAATTTTGTGCTGTCCGCACTAACCCCGCAAGGGTATTTTTGTCCAGATTTGTCATCTTAGTATAAATAGCTTCTTTTTTATTTTTAGGTCAAGCAGATAGATTTTGTACTGTGCTGCGCTTGTGACTTCCGTTTCCTTAGCTATTTTGGGCAATTTTATCTTCATTTCAACATTGAATATTCTAGTTTATCTTAGCAGTTAATTAATATGAGTTGTTTTTCATCTATTTCTTTGTTTCTCTCTCTAAATATGAGTAGCTAGACCCATCAGCTAGGGTTGTGGCTCAACCCTAGTATGGGTAATTGATGGGTCTTGTATTTTAGAGCTTGATTGACTATGGATGTTTGATATTTGGGATAATTCCATATTTAACTGCTAAATTAGTGGTTGCAAATACTAGTTTGTGTTTAGTTGACTTTTTCTCTTCTTGAGAAAGAGAGCCTAAGTCTCTAGAATTAGTCCAATAAGGAATTGGGGCGGACTCAAGAGAATTGATAGCCCCAATTAATGGCTTAAACCGAGAGATCATAATACCCGACTTGATCCTCAATTGCTTGTGCAAATTTGCATACCCAATTGGTCTTGAGAAAGTCAATTCGAGCAAAATCACTCGAACTACCGAGAGGTATAGAATGAGTAGAATCGAGCAATGATTATATCATACTCCCCAAATGTGTCAATCTAGATTTAGTCTCAAGATTCCGTTAATTGACCACCTAGGTGAAAGTCACTACCCTAGTGCGCTTTTAATCATTTGAACAACTTGCAATAGTTTAGTTCTAGCTTATAATAGTTTAGTTAATCATTGTAGTTTATAAAATTAGATTCATAATTAAAACCCAAAAATGTGTAGAAGTGCAATTTGGAGCAAAAACACAACTCCACTTTAGATAGACAACCAACTCTAATATCTAGCTCTCTGTGGAATTCGATCCCGACCCTAAATCGGGTGAAAGCTGCTTCGACCTCTCTCGCTACTTAATAGTAGTGCAGGGTTGGCTGCAATCACTCGCCGTTGCAAATTCAAGCTAATTGATAACTTGTTGATGGAGTGTGCTATGTTATATTTGGGGTTTTTGTTGTATTGAAGGTCCCGAATTGTAGTTGGGTTGTTTTTCAGTTGCTGATTGTATTGTGTTGTTATCTCACCTATAGTAGGCCTGAGGGAGCAGTGTAATCAGGAAAAATTCTTCCTGTTTTATTTTAGAATCGAGTTATCATTGAGATACATGGTTTACTAGCGCCATCTAAGTTGTACATGTATTTCTTTGTTATAGAGTTGGCGCGCTAGTTGTCATAAGATTGTTGTATAGTTTCATTTAAGACTTGAAGTATGTTAAGGCTTTTGGCATGATCCATATGATACAACAAAACGATAAAGCACACAACTTTAATAAATGATTCTACACTTAGAAGTACTAGGGTTGCCTATGTTCTTGATTCTCCATATATCTTACTATCATATCATCTGTTCATGGGTCTCATGACATTCCGAGAGATCTTATTTACTTACTTCGTTATGCATTGCATAAATTTATACATGTATATTGATCCACGACCAGATGACATTATATACATGTATCGTATATGTATATGGGGTATGGGGAAAGGTTATGGTGTTATATACGTACCACCACTTGATCAACTAGTATACATTGATATTTTTTCCACAGAGGCCGAGATAATATGATGGAATACCCTTAGAGGATTGATGATGTTATGTATGCATATACCTATGTATGTTGTGAGATTTATATGCATATACATGTCATTATAAAGGCTTCATGATTCACAAAGCTATTCAAACTTTCAGCTTTGAGTTCTTTCCTCCATGTTTGTTTCATGGCTTTTATATACTACATGCCTTACATACTCAGTAATTTATTTGTACTGAAGGCCCTTTTGCTTGGGGACACTATATTTCATGCCCATAGGTCCCGATAAACAGGTTGAGAGTCCTCCTAGTAGGCTATCAACTCATCAAAAGGTGTTGATGCACTCAACTTACTCTAGAGTTGCCTATTTGGTGAGTATGATTTAGACATGTATTCCTTGGTATGGCGAAGCCGTGTCTTGACCTATATGATATTTATTTACTTTTAGAGGCTTGTATACAGATGTCATGTATATGGATACTTGTATGGCCTTGTCGGCCTACATTTTGAGTGTACAAATGATCATGTCTTCATTTTCACAAATTTAGGTTTATATATCATGTTGGGTCATCCAATGGCTAGTATGCTCGTATGTTTTATTCTGGTTATCTCATACGGCCCTTCTGGATCATTTACCTATGATGGAATGATAAGAAAGAAAAAATACATTACGTTGGTACTCGATTGGGTACATTACTAAAAAATAGCTGATTCGCGACTGTAAATTTGCAACCGAAAATATCAGTCGCAAATTTGCGACTAATACGGTTGGAATTTTCAAAGTAATATTTGTTATAATTTTTTTTAATTCTTTCGACTATTTTTTCGACAACATTGGTTGCAAGGTTTGGCGCAAAACTCCGGGATAAAAAATTGTGACGGATTCAGTCGAAAACTAAAAGTCAAAAAATTTTATTTGACCATTTATGTCCGTTTCCGTCGCAAAATTTTTAAAACTTTGGTCAAAATTATTTTTTGAAAGTTCCGACTAAAACGGTCGCTAGTTTCCCAAGGGAATCAGTTGCAAATTAATTTAAAAACCTAGCCCCGCCTCCATTTCTTTCTTCTTCTCTTTTCTTTCTTTCTTCTCTCTTCTTCCTACATTAAAAGCCCCAGAACCCCAGTCCGCTTCTCGCTGGAAAAGGTACGTGACTTCGTCCCTCTTCTTTTCCAACCCTCCTTTTTGTTAAACCCGTTCCCTATATCCGCCCCCTTCCCTCGCCCCTTCATTTTACCCAACCCCACACCCCCATTGTCATCCCCATCTTGTTTACCCCTCCCCCTTCACTGTCCCCATCTTGTTATAGAAAACTATAATATTTTAGAATTTATTTAGAAATCTAAATTTTTTGTTGAAAATACATCTTGAAAATCACATTAGGAATCCATAGAAAAGCACATTTCGAGAATTTACATTAGAAATCTTGCCTTTAGGTTTTAGATACTTTTTAGTTCTCTAATTGAATTAAATTTGATACTAATATCAAATTTAGAATTTTCGTAGATGTTTATTTAAAGTTTCCATAGATTTATTTTTAGAATTGCCATAGATGTAATAATATTTAAGCTTGAAACTAAATTTACTTTTGAAATTGAGGTTAGTACCTATATGTAGTTTTAACAATTCCGAATTTTATGTATATGTGAAATTGTTAACTTTAGAGAAAAATGATTTGAAATTGTACTAATTAATATCACGATCCAAAATTCGTTAAGGGCCGTAGTGGTGCCAGACACCATCGTCAGGCAAGCCAACACTAAATAATTAGTTGAATTCTCATTTTAATATTTTTGAAATCATAAATTTCATTCAACTTAACTTGTAAAAGATGAACTTTACAGAATAGTGATAATGTTTTCCAATTTCAATATTGAATATCCCATATTGATTCCAGAACCCGATGTCGCAATTGCATGAGCATTTACTAGGAATTTAAAATATAATATAATAACTGTCGGGGATACAAATTTGGACAGAAAAGAAAATACAAGTACTCTGAAGGAGACTCTGCTGGCTGCGGATCATCTCATAAGATGTAGCTCACCTAAGTCCCCGTATCAACCACGCCACTGCGCCCACAAGGCCACTAGCCATACATTTTCATGTATAACAAGTTTAGTATGAGTACAAAAATAACGTGTACCTAGTAGTATCCAGTCTAACCTCGAAGAAGTAGTGACGAGAGGTCGACTCCGACACTTACTATGGCCAATAATAATATACCGATAATATGATAAGTTATGGATTTTATAAGGCGACTATAAACTCAATAACATGAAGCAGGTAAGACATTCTTGTGTTAATAGGGGATTTCCAAATTTATTTTCATCTTCTAACCATTTATATCTCCGACCAATGAGGCCACATCAATTATAAATAATTCCAAAATAATAAATTAAGTCATGCGCAAATCATGCTGAGGTTGTACGACCCAATCCAACATAATATTTAAATTGTGCATTGCCGAGGGTCGAACGATGCGAACCATAGATGCATCTATTTACCCCGCTTGCGAATTATACATGCGACGCAGTCAAATATAAATTTAAGGAATTACCACGCTCGCGGATCATACATGTGATGCGGTGAAATATAAATTTATCATTATATCATAACCTGTTATTGATTCTTTTCAAAATAAAGACAATTCAACTTGAAGCTTTTAAATCCTTAAAATCCTCAGCTTAGTTCCATTTGACATAATTAACAAATTTAATCAAGTAATGGTGTCTACAAAGCATGATGTAAACATAAAACTACCAAGACATAAACATGAATAGTAGCTACGTACGGACTCTCGTCACCTCGTGCGGACATATCCCCCGAAAATAGAAGTACATATTGAATTATTTCACCTATGAGGTTAATTCCCTCTTACAAGGTTGGAAAAGAGACTTACTTCGCTCCGCAACAAAATTCAAGATTCTAATAAATCTTTGCTTCGCGAATTCATGTCCGAAAGCCTCAAATCTAGTCAAACAATTCGAGATACTTAATACAAATCGTAGGATTTAATTCCATATGAATTTACAAATTTTCCGGATTAAAATCCGAAGCTCATAAAATAATTGGTAGTGGGACCTCATCTTGAATCGCATAAAAACTCATGAAATCTGAACTCCCATTCTGATACGAGTCCAAACATACAAAAATTTTTGAATTCCGACATTGGATTGGCTTTCAAATCTTAAATTTTTGTTTCTGGAAGATTTGATAAAAATCTAATTTTTCTTTCATAAATTCATGGATTCAGGATGTAAATAAGTATGGAATCATAAAATATAATCAATTTCAGATAAAGAATACTTACCCAACTCAAACTCGTGAAAAATGCCTCTGAAATAGCCCAAAACCGATGTCGAAAACTCTAAAAATGACAAAAATGTCGGACTATGGACATAGATATTCTGTCCAGGAAAGTCGCATCTGTGAGATGCGACTTGTCTCAAAACTTTCAAGCCAAAAACTCTTTTACCATCCTTCATTTAATCGATCATAACTTCCTATACAAATGTCCAAATGATTAATGATTTAATTTTCTGGAAAGTAGAATCAAAGAGCTATAACTTTCATGTTTTGATAATTCTCAAGTAGCATAGGAAGAATCCAAACCAGTACACTTAACCAAACACTGAGCTACAACCTTGTTACCCTTCTTGATCAGCCTTCTTTCTATAATCGACTCAGGAGTGGGGCATAATCGACTAGCCAAATCAACCACATGCGGGTGTATTATTTCAGTAGGAACTTCATGAAAAAAATTTAATCTGGGAAATATGAAATGTGGGATAGATCAAGCAGTTTATAAGCAACATCTCCAATTTTTTCAACTACAGGATATGGGTCAAAGTAGCGAGAAGTCAACTTGTGATAGGGAAAGGATGATAAGGAAAATTGTCTGTATGGTTGAAGCTTGACAAAGACCCAATCACTAACTTGTAATTTTCTGTCTGACCTGTGGGCATTAGCTTGAGCTTGCATTCTTTGTTGTGCATGAGTGACATGAAATTCAGCCAATTGAAGTTTTAACTCACAAAGTAGGGAAAGGTCCTCAATTGAGTCGCCTTTGAATCTCCAGGTAAGTAAGGCAGGTTTAATGGTGGTGGATAACCATACAGAAACTTAAAAGGTGAAGTTTTAATAACAGAATGTGGACTAGTATTGTACCACCATTCAGCTAAGGCAAGGAAGGAAGACCAGTCAGAAGGAGAATCAGTGCAAAAGCATCTGAGGCAAGTTTCCAAATAGCGGTTAAGCACCTCTGATTGACCATCAGTTTGAGGATGGTAAACAGTGGAGGAATTCAAAGTGACACCTTGAGCAGTAAGAAATTTTCTCCAAAAGAAGCTAATGAAGATAAGGTCTCTGTCATTTGTAATGAAAGCTAGAAATCCAAGAAGTTTGAAGACATTATCCAAGAAAATAGGGATGAGGGACTGAGAAGTATAAGGATGAGCCAAAGCAATAAAGTGAGCATGTTTGGTAAGGCAATCAACAATGACCCATATAACTATTTTGCCTTGAGACTGTCACGACCCTAGTTCACCAATTGTGAACACGTCATGACGACACCTAGTCTTCACGACCAGGTAAGCCTAACACATTGCGGAAGTAACAACATTTGCGAAATTTGTAATCAAAAGCTAAATAACATGAGTAATGTATACAGTTGCCGCCTGGCAC
>MU665606.1:218738-239744 GCA_026770625.1 Nicotiana glauca
TAAGAAGTTTCACCCATTTTTCCCAGTTTTAGACCTTGAATTTGAATTCTAATGATTGATTTAACTAGGAAATGATGAAATATAACTAGAAAGGATCAAAGCAACGTTACCCAATGATCTTCTCTTCAAAATCCACTCAAAATCGTCTTCTCTCGAGCTCTCAATTGATTTTTACACTTTTGAAATAAACCCTCGGATTTTCCCTTTAACAGAATAGTGGTTTCCGCTTTAGCGGCCCAGGGACCGCTTTTGCGGTCCCGCTTTTGCGGTTCAACTAATGGGACCAAAGTCCGCTTCTGCGCACCAGTAACCGCATTTGCGGTTCCGCTTATGCGGAAAAGACACCGCTTCTGTGGTTCTCCTGAGGTGGGGCCAATTCCGCTTATGCGATGACATAGCCACTTATGTGGCGACGCTTCTGCGGTTCCCAAGCCGCAGAAGCGGAAATACCAGAAGAAATAATATCAGCTGCAACCAAACTTAGAAATTTACCCTGTTAGTCATCCGAAATCATCTTGAGGCCCCCGGGACCTCAACCAAAAGCATCAATACCACCTGATACCTTATTCGAACTTGTACCAATCCTTAAAACATCTTAAACAACACCGGAAACCTGATTAAATCTAGGATTCAAGCCTAAGAACTTCAAATTCATCCAAAATACGCTTTCGATCAAAAATCTAACCCAGCCTCATCCGAACGACCTGAAATTTTGCACACACATCCCAAATGACATAACGGAGCTACAGCAACTTTCGGAATTCAAATCCGAAACTCGGATAAAAAACTCACTGTCGGACCGAAAACTTCAAAGACTCAAACTTCGGCATTTCAAGCCTAAATGAGCTACGGACCTCCAAATTATATTTTGAACACGCTTCCAACCCCGAAATCACCTAACGGAGCTAACGGAACCATCAGATTTCCATTCCGAGGTTGTCTTCACATTGTTCTGACTACGGACTATTTTCCAACTCTTGAGCTCTCATTTAGGGACTAAGTGTCCCAAAACACTCCGAATCCTAATACCGAACGTCCCGGCAAACCAAAATAGCAGAAATGAGCTGAGGGAAAGCAGTTAATGGGGGATCGGGGTGTAAATTCTAAAAATGACCGGCCGAGTCATTACAAAGACTTAGGCAAACCTTCTATGAAATCCATTGTGATGTCTGTCCAAGGAAGAGAAGTAATAGGCAAAGGTTGGAGAAGGCCAGGAGAAGCACCAATGTCAAACTTGTTTCTTTGGCATACAAAACATTTGTGAATAAAGGCCACAATGTCAGTTCTGATTCCATTCCAATAAAAATAAGTAAGAACCTTCCTCATAGTGGAAATAATAGCAGAGTGGCCCCCAGAGGGAGTGGAATTCCACAATGTGAGTATTTGTTGTCTCAAAGCAGTATTGTTGCCAACTAGCAGCTTACTTTTCCTTCTGAGCTGATCATTCACTCAAGTGAAGTGCTTCTGAGGTTGTTGATGCACAGAAACAATCAAAGCGTTCAAATTAGGATCTAAATACCAACTAGCTTGAATGTCCTTCCATAAGTCAGCTTGAACAGAAGAAAGGAGCATGGTCATCAATGAAGCACCTTGAATTCTAGAGAGGGCATCTGCAACTACATTCTCTTTGCCCTTCTTATAGTAGACCTCAAAATCAAAAGGCAAAAGCTTAGCCAACCACCTAATCTGAGAATCAGTATAGAGCTTTTGTTTCAAGAGATATTTAAGTGGCTTCTGCCAGTTCTGACAATAAAGTGCTGGCTAAGAAGATAATGTGACCATTTAGTCACAATAAAGACTAAAGCAAGCAGGTCTCTTTCACACACAGACAAGGCAACATGTCGGAGGGCCAGGCCTTTATTAATAAAGGCTATAGGATGGTTGTTTTGCATAAGGACAACACCAATACCAAATCCACTGGCATTAGTCTCAACAACAAATGGTAAAGAAGGATTTGGCAAGGCCAAAAATGGTGCAGTGGTGAGAGCCAGTTTAAGCTCAACAAAGGCTTATGATGAAGCCTCATTCCATAAAAAAGGTGTCCTTTTTTAGCAAGTTTGTTAGAGGTCGACTAATAAGGCCATATCCTCTGATGATCTTCCTGTAGTACCCAACTAACCCTAGGAAACCTCTTAGTTGTTCTACAGTTATGGGAGTAGGCCAGTGCTGCACAACCTTTATCTTCTTTGGGTCAGTAGCAACTCCTTGGGAAGAGATAAAGTGCCCCAGATATTCCACTCTTGGCACACCAAAAACACATTTGGAATGCTTGACCAATAAACTATTCTACATCATGAGGTCAAAGACCTGTTGTAAATGAAGAAGATGATCCTGCAAGTTCTCACTGTAGATGAGAATATCGTCAAAGAAAACAAGTACTAATCTTCTGAAAAGATCCCGAAAAACATGGCTCATTAAGCATGAAATGTGGTAGGAGCATTGGTCAAGCCAAAGGGCATGACCAAATACTAATAGTGTCCCATGTGTATTTTGAAAGTTGTCTTAGGTATATCCTCAGGATCCATCCGATATGTGGTAACCAGATCTGAGATCAATTTTAGAAAAAATAGAAGCCCCTGATAGGTCATCCAGCTGGTCACCAATAATAGGAATGGGGAATTTATTCTTGATAGTGCAGTGGTTTAGATCCCTGTAGTCCACACATAACCTCCAAGTTCCATCCTTCTTACCTACCACCACCACAAGTAAGGCAAAAGTACTGTTACTGTACTGTATGACCCCTTGCTATAACATCTCTTTTACCAACTTCTCAATGATATCTTTCTTCATAGAAGAATATCTATAAGGCCATAAATTGATTTATTTGGTACCAGGTTGCAATGGAATCCTGTGGTCAAATGCACCCCTTGTAGAAGCTAGTGCAATAGGTTCTGAGAATACCTGTTTATAGGTTGTCAACAAGTCCTGGAGTGACTAAGGCATCGACTCATCATTAGGTAAATGTAAGGCTAGCGTAAGTCCATCACTTCCATGAGCAGGTAATGTTGCCTCAAACAACACATGTATCATATACAACTGAGCATTGTCACCTTGATACCTGTTAACAACTTTAGAACTAGAGAGTTTACAATCATCTGAAACTCCATTCAAAGATGATGTTTGCCCTGGTAGTTAAAGGTCATAGTTAAGGCTGAATAGTCCATTGTGACTGGACCTAAGGTCTTCATCCACAAGGCTCCCAAAACCAAATCATATCTACCAATAGGAAAGACACTGAGGTCAAATACATATATAGTACCCTCTAGCATCCATTTAAAGTCCTTTACCACCCCAGAAGTGGCTTCAAGGGTGTTGTTGACTAAGCTGACATAGCTTAACACAGTAGGAGTAACAGAACAACCTAGCTTCTTTGCAGTTGATGAATCTATGAAATTATGGGTGCTCCCACCATCTAGGAGAATCTGAATAGGTCGTTTATCACTGTAACCTGTAACATGAATGGTATGTGCTCCCTGGATACCAGCTAAGGCACATAATGAAATGTGAGGATGTTCTTCTTCAACAGCAGGCCACTCCTCAAGGAGTATCTCATCTTCAAAAATGATGTCTCCCTTTTCTGTAGGTGCAACAATAGGTCCTTCAAGCTCTAAGATAAACAGTTGTTTTGGAAGGTTACATTTGTGACCTGCAGTGTATTTTTCATCACAGAAATAACACAATCCCTGGGCCTTTTTTGCATGAATTTCAGCTGGAGAAATAGTTCTCTTGTTCCTAGGTATCACAGTAGTATTAGCAGCAGGTAATGCCAATCGAGGTATATGACTAACTGCTGAGTAGAGAGGAGGTTTGAGGCCTTGGTTATCATAAGAAATTCTCCTAGTAGTAGAGTAACCAACTGAAGTATGTTTCTGAGCTTTGGCATTAGCAGCCAAAGTGGCCTCAACTATCCCAGTTAGCCTGCAGGTTTTAGCTAAGGTTTTAGGCTCATGCATCATAATAGGATTAACCAATTATTCCTTCAAACCACCAAGGAAGCAAGAGATAGCTTGCTAAACAGTTAAGTTGCATTGAGCTACCAATCTATCAAAGGCAGATTGAAACTCTCTAACATATCTTGTTGGTTTCAACTGTTTCAATTCCAACATAGGATCAGAAAAATCACCACTAAAAGTCTCGATGAGCTTAGCTATGTACTCATCCCACACAGGTAGCATAAGTAAATTCCTATGATTAAGGTATGATTGATGCCAAGCTGGTGCTTCATCATCGAGGTTCATAGCTACTAAACTCACTCTCTGATTGAGAGGAGTTTCATTCTCAGCAAAATACTATTCGATTCTATACAACTACGTTTTCAAATTCTTTCCATTAAATCGAGGAAAAACCAGTTATGACTTCGATTAGCATTAACACAGTAAGGATTTGGGCCTATAATACCCTGACCTGACTGAAGCATTTTTTCCTTAGCATCGGATATAGGTGCACTATCCTTCGATTGTTGATTCAATTGCAGTCCATAAAAGGAGTGTTTATGAGCACTCACCATCTGCAGAAGTTCACCATGATGTTTGTCTAAATCATCTCTTAATTCCTGCTATTTTTGTGCCAATTCTGCTTGGTGATCTAGCTGTTGAGATGCTAGATCTTCATATTGCTCTTGCAAATCCATGGATGGACCACCAGTTACAACATTAACAGATCATCGTGGGCCCATCTTCTACGAGGCTCTAATACGAATTGATACCAAATTGAGGTATCACTCCAATGAAACAAGGTAAGAAGTATCATAAATGAAGAAAAACAAAAGAAGAGAAGGAAAATTTAGAGAAGAAACAGAGGAGCAGAGGAGAACAGGGAAATTTAATTCATATCAATCTGACTTTTACATTTTTGATGTATCTCTTATTTATAGTATTTGTAATGAAGCTAAAATGCTGAAAATAAAAGGAAAGGGAAATGAAAACACGCTAATTGTGTGACACAACACTAACTACTTAATCTAGGCAACTAAATTTCAGAAACTAATCGGCCAATATGTGTATCACTTTACTAGCCTTTATTCAATTGATCATAACTTTATGTCCCAAAATACATTCCGTTTGTCCGACAGCTTCGGCAACAGAAAATTACAACAGCTCCCATTGTCTGAAATCCATTCTGTTAACCTTCCAAAATCCACCCGAGGCCCTCGGGGACTTAACAAAATATACCAACATGTCCCAAAATACAATACAAACTTAGTTGAGGCTTCAAACCATGTCAAACAGTGCCCAAATTATGAATCACGCATCGAATCGAATTATGAATTTTCAAATCTTCCAACTTCTATATTTTTGCGCCGAAACTTATCAAATCAATACGGAATAACATTAAATTTTGCACACAAGTCGCATTCGACATTACGGACCTACTCCAAATTTCAAAATCAGAATCCAGCCCCGATATCAAAAAGTCCACTTCCGATCAAACTTCTCAAAAACCTTCAAATTTCTAACTTTCGCTAAATGACCCCAAAATGACCTACAGACCTCTGAATCCACTTCTGGACGCCCTCCCAACACCAAAATCACCATACAGAGAGATTTCCAATTTTGGAATCACAAAAGGACATCGATAACATTGAAATGCACTTCAACCCAAATTTATGAAATTCTTCCAAAATGCCAACTTCCACAATAGGCGCCAAAACGCTCTCGGGTCATTCAAAACCCGATCCAGACATACACCCAAGTCCAAAACCATCATACAAACCTGTTAGAACCTTCAAATCCTGATTCCGAGGTTGTTTACTCAAGGATCCAACCTTAATCAATTCTTCCAACTTAAAGCTTTCAAAATGAGAACTTTCTTTCCAATTCAACTCTGAACTTCCCGAATTTTAATTTCGACCACGCGTACAAGTCATAATACCTGGAGTGAAGCTACTCGTGGCCTCATAACTTCTTAGAAATGCGCTAGAACTCAAAATGACAGGTCAGATCGTTACAATTAAGCAGTTATAATTTAAAACCCTACTTTTAAGTTTAAGAAGTTAAACTTATTATCGCTTCCTAATTTATTAAATGGACTAATATTAAATTTAAAAATTAATAATTGCTACGTAAAAAGGAATTTGTAGATATGATAAATTATTGGCCATGTGTGGACTTTATGAACATATAAGAAGCTATTTAAAGATTTATATAACATAGAATAGGAATAAATGTAAGATTTCGAGAGTTAATGAATTTTAATTTAAAAGAGTATAATACTTTAAAAGAAATAAACCTTTGGATTGGCGTAACCTACTAAATAATTTTAAATTTCTTATAAGTTTCAACATTTTTTTTTGTATAGATGGCATTTGCGCATCGTAAGTGGATGTATAATAGGAATTATCCTAATCGCGTGGGGTTAAGGGATGAATTTAAAGAAGGGGTTGTTGGATTTATTGCTAAGGCAAGAACACTTGATGATTTTCGTATTGACGGAACGATTAGATGCCCTTGTGTGAAATGAAATAAGTGATTGCGAGAAGATGTTGTTACATGTCATCTTTTTAAAAAGGGATTTATGGAAAATTATTATGTATGGACTGCTCATGGGGGAGAATCTTGATAGCGTAAATGATGATGATTTTCATAATTCTTTGATGGTGAGGAGGGTCGTCCCGTATTGCATAATAATGTCAAAAATTCTAGATTCATAAAAATGATGAGGGATGCCTCTGAGATGTTCCCGAGAGCTCAATCTGAACTAAATGATTAGGCTAAGAAGTTTTATAAAAGAATTAGAGGAAACTAGTTGTCCGTTGTATGAAGGATCAATGCATTCCAAGTTATCTGTTGCTGTTTGATTACTTCAGATTATGTCGGATAGTTCTATCTCTCAATCGGGCATGAATTCTATCATTGGGCTTATGAATGAACTTAATCAATATAACATTGACCTACCCAAATATTTCTACACGGCAAAAAAAATAGTTTCCAAGTTGAGTCTTTCATCAGAGAGGATTCATTGTTGTGAGAATGGTTGCATGTTATTCTATAAGGATGATGCATCTCTAGAGAAGTGTAAATTTTGTAACAAGCCTCGTTACAAGGATGCCACAAATGATAAAAAGAAGAAGACGCCGGTGAAGGCGATGCACTACCTACCCCTTATACCAAGGTTAAAGAGGTTGTATGCACCAATGAGCTTTGCTCCTCATATGAGATGGCACTATGAGCATAGAAGATCGGATGGTGTTCTATGTTATCCTTCTGATGGAGAAGCATGGAAGCATTTTGATAGGGTATTACCAAACTTTGCTAATGAACCAAGAAATATTAGGTTAGGATTATGCGCTGATAGATTCACTCCATTTGCAGTCTCTACTGCATCATATTTATGTTGGCCGGTGTTTGTTACGCCGTATAATCCTCCACCCAAGTTATGTATGACAAGTCCATATTTATTTCTAACTTGTGTTGTTCTAGCTCCAAGCAATCCAAAAAAGTTTATTGATGTTTACATGCATCCTTTAATTGATGAGTTGAAGTTATTGTGGCATCAAGGCGTAAAACATATGATGTATTAACTAAGCAAAACTTGAGATTGCATGCTGCTTTGATGTGGACTATAAATGATTTTTTTGCTTATGGAATGATGTCAGGGTGATCAACTGCCGGAAAGTTAGCTTGCCTGACTTGTATAGAAGATGCAAAGGCATTCACTCTGAAACATGGAGGTAAGAACACATGGTTTGACTGCCATTGCCGCTTCTTGCTAATGGATCATGAGTTTAAGAGAAATACTAGTGCGTTGATTATGATGAGCTACCATCCATCTCGTCTCCAGAAGAGATTTGAAACAAAGTTATGGATCTGCCTAAGGTAACAGACTATTCCTTGGCTAATAAGATACCTGGTTATGGTATTACATACAACTACACTAAACAGAGCATATTCTGGGAGTTACCTTATTGCAAGCACAATCTTCTTCGGCATATTTCTAATTACTTCTTAATTTTTAGGAAAAGGAATGTAGGGGAGATATGATTTATGCTGAGGTATTTGCGGAGACCCACAAGAAGAATACGAAGAATGATGGCACAAGAGAAAGATGGATCCAACCGCATGCTTTAGAGACATTTGTATGATCCAAACACCAACACTATATTATGTTTCCTTCTTGGTTTATTTTATTTATATAACGTATATTATTTTTATTTCAGGACAAGTATCATATTGATATTGATGCATGGAGACAAACTTAGCCTGGAGGAACTCAGCCGGCCCCGGAGGATATGATTGCAATTAGGACACAAACGGGTGGTGGTGTGAGTAAAGGTATAAATACAATGTAATTAACTATTTTGGTATTAATTTAAAAGTTGCTTGTTTTTTTACTTTATTTTCTTTATTTCTCGTAAAAATAATAAATAAAGGTTGAGTCTATGAGATTGGAGAACAACCATCCTCCAGCCGTCCACCAACAGCATTATTCACCGGGCCATCAGTTTCCCCAGAAGACATGGAAGCTATGCGTCAAAAAGTGGATCAAATGTCGCAAGAATTTCAAGCAACTCAGGCTTTGATCCAAAATTGTTAAAAAAGAAAAGAAAAAAATGAAGTGCAATGGATTCTGAGTCTAAGGAGGAGACTGTATCTGAATAGGCTATTTGAATGTTTTAAAGTTGAAGTTAGAGACATGTTTAATTTATGTTGTTTGATAGTTGGTTGTTTGATTAGTTGGTTGAATTGTTATAAATATTACTATTCGTTTTGTAGTAGATTGGATTTTGGATTGTTATATTATATTTTTTCAGATTGTTATATTAGGTTTTTGTTTAATTGTTAGGGGTTTGGTTGGCTGTTTTATTTGGCAGGTGGTGTAACTAGAAATGCATCAGGATTCTTCTTAAAAATGCCCAGATTTGTGACCGAATTAGTTGCAAATTTCACCAGGAATTACCCAGATTTGCAACTAATTCAGTCGCAAATTGAAATTTTTTAACAATATTTAATTAATATTTGCGATTTAATCAATCGTAGATGGAGAATTTTTGATATTTTTAATTAATTAATAATCAATATTTACGACATCAGAATAATTAATTAAAAACTAATTTTATTTTTAATTTTTCGACGGAATTAATCGAAACTTTTTATTTATATTTATTATTTTAACTCTGGTCAGCGACTGAATCAGTCGCTAAATTTGCAATTGATTCGGTCGTAAATTGCTTAATTTCAAATGTCCCCATATTTTTTAATTTGCGACTGAATCCGTCACAATTTTTTGACTGATTCAGTCGCATATATATTGCGACCACGTATTTTCCGACTGACACTTTTCATTCGCAAATAGGTCAAAAAAACATGATTTTCAACCGATTTGCGACTGATTTGATAGTCACAAATTTGCTATTTTTTTAGTAGTGGTAAGGCACCGGGTGCCCATCACGGCCCATCGGTTTGGGTCATGATAAAAGTGGTATTAAAGCATTTCTGTCCTAGAAAGTCTACAAGCCGTATCTAGCAGAGTCTTGTTTATGGGTGTGTTGTGCACCACACTTATAAACAAGAGGCTACAGGGCATTTAGGATTGTTCCTCTTTGTTCTTACTCTAGATCGTTTGGTAGAGCTCAATTGTAAGAATTCAAACTCCTAAATTTTATTTTATTTGTAATACAATGATACCTATATCCAAAAAGACAGTTGGTATGAGATTGAATGTGGTTGTGGAAGAGTTGAGTCAGAGGAACTCGATTTTGCTCATGCTTATGATGAGTAAATGTAAGGTCTTCAACAGATCATGTGTGTACTAAGACGTGTATACTTCTTGATAAAGAGCCATAAGGCATGAATTTATATCCACCCATATGGTTTAAAGCAGCGAGAGAATCATAAGGTAGATACAAGTTTCAACAAGTAAAAATAATAAGGTGAAGAAGGATAAGAGGTACCCACTTAGTGAAGACTATCAATATTTACATTTCAGACAGAGAAATATAAGCATTCTGCATTAGTAACAGAGATATATACAATTGGCCGCACCCATCTCAGTTATGCGCTATGGGAGCTAACAAATATAGTTTAAGAGAAGGATGGGATAGAAGGATTCATCTGGGGTTAGAGTAACCAAAAATGGTTAATGGATTGTTATCATTAGCGAACATTTTCGAAGGATAGTACAAATGTGGTAATAAATCTCCTTGTGCGACATCCAGGTGGAGCACTCTAGAATAGTATAGTCAAATATGATTACTAGAATGTTCAGAAATTTCAGGAGATAGGCAGTGGAATCCTAGAAGTGATAAATATTTACCTTAGTATAGCTCCCGTCCCTAGTCAAGAGAGAATGTTACACGACCCGAAGAGCCAGTGGGTAGAGCAAGGGGAGCTAAAAGCTAAAGAATGTTTTGTTGAAGTTCTCAGAATAAGGTGATAGACAGAAATATTAGCAGGAGAACAAGAAGAGAGTAAATGAAGCATTATGAGTAAGATATGATGAATGGGTGATAACGGTAAATCAAAGTATGATAGGATTACAGAGTCTATAGTCAAGTGAAGGAAAAGACAAGAGGTGACATGTCTTGAGACAATAAAAGAGTATAAGATACAAAGTCATATCCCCGTTTCGAGAAATGAGTTGGTGACCCCAATGTGATTACCAAAAGAAAAATTTAGACCCCAGGAATAATAGAAATCAATATGGGATAGTGAACAAGATAAACTGAACATGAATTAGGAATTAGAAGATTAGATAATAGTCGGCATCATGAGAATTTCAGAGATAGCATTTCAGCAATAATAAAATGGACATCAAAAGAATAGCCTTTAAAGGTCATTTAGGAAGACGCTTCCTTAAAGCAAGCACTATGAGCAGAGTTAAGTTTAAGGGACTAAGTATGCTAGTTACACTAGGTGTCACCCTTGTGCGTACAAAATTTAGTTATCCCTGGTATAGAAGGGTTACCGTAAGGTGAGTAAGGGTAATTGATGATGTGAAAAGACGCAAACATGAAGAGGTAAGACATCTATAGGTAGATCGTTGTAGCATTAAATGTCAGTACTCCTCTAAACGGAGAAGATGGTGTGATGTGGTATTAAGTCAGAGTTAAGTCGTTTAGGTAACTACAGAATAGTAAAGGAAGAATGTGGTAAAAATCAAAAGGGATGAGGTTGAAATTATTCAGATCCTACAAATATGTTGCGA
Organism: Nicotiana glauca; assembly: GCA_026770625.1. Classification (NCBI taxonomy): domain Eukaryota; kingdom Viridiplantae; phylum Streptophyta; class Magnoliopsida; order Solanales; family Solanaceae; genus Nicotiana; species Nicotiana glauca. The sequence goes on from MU665606.1 coordinate 229,881, forward strand.
CTCCAGAATATTATACAAGCACGACATCGGGGAGAGGCAGTAATGGTTCCAGCACTAGATGTTATTGATAAATAAGTGCAAACGAAAACGTGATACATAAGGAGTCAGTGTGAGGGGTAAGTTAAAACAAATGATATAACCAAAGAGAGATTACACATAATATAGATATGAGAATGGACCAACGAGTACTTAGTAGTATATTCAGGAAAAGCATAGTTATGGCTAGATAAAAGGATACAGACAAATCAGCAGATTGTTCAAGATAAACATAGTGAGCCAACATAGTGAATTTAGTCTCGTAGATATGACATCATGATCCTTTAAAAATATTCAGATAGAGCCAAGGAAGCATCAGTTTTTAATCTCATTATGACTTGGTCTTTCGGAAGAGCAATTAATTCGATCAGAATAGTGGAATGTAGTTAAAGGTACCGTATAAGTGTTACAGAAATAAAAGAAAGTACCACTAGGGAGACAATAAAAAATTTGAGTTTAGAAGTAACCCTGCAAGAACAAGGGCACAAATGTATGTAGCGAAAGAGATTTATAGGCGAGTAAGAACATCAAAAATTCCTTCGGGTATATAATATAACAAGCTCACAACTTTACAAGATCCAGAAGGTCTCTCTAAGTACTACAACAAAAGAATAGCTAAGGAAATAAGGAAGAATGCTTCAATCTAAGCATAGTAACTTGAAGAACAGATGGTCTTGTAACAACAATCTCACCACAATATTGTATGCACTCCATAAGGAAGTGGCACCTATCGTGGCTAATGAACGGGAAGAAGAAAAAATCAAAGGTGATATTTGAGATCATACGAGTTATAGGAAATTCCAGTATTCATGGGAAATAAGATAAGCCAAGTATTCATGCAACAAGTGGCAGAACAACCAGGAAAAGTAATTGCTTACATTAAAGACAACTGACAAGGCACGAAAGGAAATCTATGGTGCTAGCAAGTTAGAGGAAAGCTGCAAGTAGTATAATTAGATATGTGTAGGTCGCAAGCTCAAGTATCGTAGAACGACAAGGTTTTAGGTAGATAGGAGTAAGGATAATAAAAGATGAGTGATAAGGTGACAAGAATAGGTAAGTCCTCGAGATTAATCCAATCAAAACAAGAGACCTGATGGTTTTCGTAAGTTATTAAAAGCTCATCATAGCCTAAATGAACACAGAGGAGGCTAGGGCTAGGTGCATTTAGAAGATATGAAATGGTGCGCTGGTCGTAGAATAAGGGTGTAATGGTGATAGATAAGAGGATGACGTTTAGTCCGTTGATTGAGAAATGATTTTAGGAAAAGGGATTTCATGAATTTCACGGGATTAGAATACCCCCATAAGATGAATCACGATGGGATGCTATGAAATACAGTTATTGAAGTAAAGTATCATCCCTATGTGGATCAGGAAAATCACTTCAAATGTTCCCAGATGCAACGCGAGCCTAGTGACAATGTATTACGTAAGAGGTTTTAAGTTATCGGTCATAGATTATGGATCAATATTAAGGTGAATCAACAATTGATGGATAAAAGTTACAAAGTATGAGATGAGATTAGGCCGTTATTATTAAGAAGAACAGTAATGAGGAAGCACTAAATGAATTAGGTTTATACATATAGGATAAACATCGAGAGAGTAACCTGGAGTTGGGTAGCCGACCTCGGTAATAATAAAATGAAGTAAGAATTATGGTATAGTATGACCTACCTAGTTGTAGTAAAAAAATAAGCATATATAACTAAGGTTATGAAACAAGATATAGCAATAGTCGTAAGTTCGACAAAGTACCGAGCAAAGAACTTAAGTACACCTATAGATTTGCAGAGGAACAACTTGTCATAGTTCAGTATATGTTCACAAAATGAGGCCTAAAGATTGGCTAACAGCCAAAGGAAAAATGAGAGAAGAGTCGCATAAACTCACTTACAAGGTCAGATCCATACAAGCTGCATGACTGAAGGTAGCAATAGTTACGAGATTGAAAAAATTCCGACAACAAGTAGTGGTGTGAGAAAGAGGCCTAAAGGGAGGAATGCCCTAGCCTCTGGATTTATTCATAGAATAGTTGCCTAGATGGCAAAGACAATATTAAAATATTCATAAGAGCTATGGGTTATGAGACTAATAAGCGCATCAGTCATCATTCGAGGACAAATGATCCAAAGGGGAGAATTATGTAACACTCTATGTTTTAGTACGTGAGAGTACGCCGTAAGTCAATTGATGTAAACTCAGAAATGAGATCATCTTTGAAAGTACACAAGTTAATTTAATCATATTACTTTGGAGGCTACAAATCTTTAATATTATGTATAACAAGTATCAAGAGGATTGGAAAGTTTAGAATCTAAACAAATTGAGGAAAATAAGTTTCGTCGAAAGTCGACAAGTTCGAAATTTTATAACATTTACTTTTGGGTTGAGACTAGGGTGTTTAAAATTATAAAGAGGTAATTTTATGAGTTATATTAGTCTTATAATAGTCGTGTGTTACATTTTGACGTCAAGCGAGTTGTGGAACAAAAGTTGGCAAAGGTCATCACAAGTTACATTCATAATGTGCTGAAAATTAGGTCCAATGTAGCTGCGATTTTCTCCCAATATACTTGGAAGTAAGGGAGTATCCACATAACAATTTTATTATCTAATAGTCTGGTTTCTAACACATTATACCGTTTGTCGATACAATATCAGAGTAGAGAGATATTTACAGTTTTGTGAGACTGCGCAGACTACATATGTGACAAGTAGGTGTGTCACGAAAGCTTTTTAAGTAATATATTTTGTGTGTTATATGAGTTATTTTGGGAAATATTATATACCAAATTGAAGTTCTTGTAATTTAGTTTCCAAATCTTTTAACCGCTCGTTCATACGACATCCAGATAAAAAAATATAAGTGTCGAAAGATGGGCCAATGCTAGGGTGCCAAGCTAGCACCTCTTAGACTTTTCAAAAGTTAATACATATAGGTCTTAGGTCGTCTTTTATCTTCATTTTTCCATAGAAAACAATCAGAGAACACCCATAAATATTTCCTTAAGCTCTCTTCTAGGATTTCAACGAAGATTAACGTCCCGGGTACAAAATCAAGAAGCGATAACATTAGAACGATACCTACGATGTAAGTATCGCTATAGCTCTTATTTTATTTGTAATTTGAGTTTTGGAAGGTACTTCATAGATAAGAGAATTCTATTTTCTGTATTTAAGATTTTAAATACTAAGGAAGGTTGATAAATTCGTTTCCTAGTAGTTAGAACTCACGGGATGGTGATCGGAAGTCGTGAGTTCGATTTATTTCACTTTTAGTGGACGATTTTGTAGCCCACTCGTGTTGGCCTATTGTGTAGCTTATTTATTGAGTTTGGAATGATGAAGGGCATGGATAACTACCACATATGGTAGGGTAATAGGTTGGTCGCTCGTCGGTTCAAATTCAGGCTAATTGATAACTTGTTGATTGGGCGTGTTATCATTTTGTTGTATTGAAGGTCCCAAATTGTAGTTGGGTTATTTCTGAGTTGCTGATTGTATTATGTTTTATCTCTCCTATAGTAGGCTTGAGGGAGAAGTACAATTAGGGGAAATGCTGCCCGCTTTATTTTAGAATCGAGTTATCGTTGAGATACGTGATTTACTAGCGCCATCTAAGTTGTACATGTATTTCTTTGTTATAGGGTTGGCGTGCTAATTGTCATAAGCTTGTTGTTGAGTTTCATTGATGACTTGAAGTATGTTAAGTCTATCTCTTTTTTCCTTTTAGCATGATACATATGAAACAACGAAACGAGCAAGCACACAACTTTCAAAAATGATTCTACTCTTAGAATTACTAGGTTTGTCTATGTTCTTGATTCTCTATATGTCCTACTATCATATCATTTGTTCATGGGTGTCATGATATTCCGAGAGATATTATTGACTTACTTCAGTATGCATTTCATTCATTTATACATGTATATTGACTCAAGACCATATGGCGTTATATACGCTTATAGTATATGTATATGGGATATGGGGTATGGGGAAAGGTTATGGCGTTATATACGCACCACCACATGATCAGCTGGTATACGTTGATCATTTCACTCAAAGGGGCCGAGATAATATGATGGGATGCCCTCAGAGGCTTGATGATATTATGTACGCATATACCTATGCATGATGTGACATTTATATGCATATGCATGACATTTTAAAGGTTTCATAATTCACAGAGCTATTCAAACTTTCAGGTTGAGTTCTTTCCTCCATGTTTCTTTCATGGTTTTTATATACTGCTTTCATGCCTTACATACTCGGTACTTTATTTGTACTGACGTCTCTTTTGCTTGAGGACGCTGCATTTCATGCCCGCAGGTCCCTATAGATATGTTGAGAGTTCTCCTAGTAGGCTATCAGCTTAACGGAAGGTGTTGATGCACTCTACTTACTCCGAAGTTTCCTATTTGGTCAGTATGATTTAGACATGTATTCATTTGTATGGCGGGGCCGTGTTTTGACCTATATGACGTTTATGTATTCTTAGAGGCTTGTAGACAGATGTCATGTATATGGACTTGTTGTCACGACCCGGATTTTCCACCATCGGGATCGTGATGGCGCCTACTCGTGGTAGCGAGGCAAGCCAACTTATTTACCCTTTTCATTACTAGACAATTACTTTAACAGTTTACAGTATCAATATAGAACATGAAATTTAACAAGGATCATAGTGGAAGTCTGATTTATAATTACGAATCATAACGCGGAATAATCATTAATAGTCTCTACCCAAGATTTGGTGTCACACTAAGTCACGAACTACTAAGAATATACTAAATACAATGGTCTGAAAGTAATATATAAGATGTCCGTCTCGAAAACAATGAGGCAACAGTCTAAAAGAGAACATAAAGAAGAGACGCCAGGCCTGCGGACGCCTGCAAGGCTACCTCAGTCTCGTAAAAATGAAAGCCTGCTCCCGCACTAATGCTGCTGCTGCTCCTCAAAACCTAGACCTGTGCAAAAAATGCACAGAAGTGTAGCATCAGCACAACCGACCCCATGTGCTGGTAAGTGTCTAGCCTAACCCCGGCGAAGTAGTGACGAGGATAGATTGGACACCACATAAACCTGTGCAGTTATAAATATACAGCAAAAATCGAATACAAGACAATTAACAATATGGGAGGGGGAAACATGCTATGGGGAGATACAATATTAACAGTAATCCCGAGTAACAAACTAAAACAGCTAGATTCACAATGAACAAGGAATCAATACTCAATACAAACACATGGTATCAATAACTGTTGCGGCGTGCAACCCGCTCCACAAATACCACTGTTGTGGCGTGCAACCCACTCCACAAATACCAATATTGCGGCGTGCAACCCGCTCCACAAATACCACTGTTGCGGCGTGCAACCCGACCCATATCATTGTTCTTGTATCATTGTTGCGGCGCACAACCCGACCCTCATATATAATTGTTCATGTATCGTTGTTGCGGTACGCAACCCGACCCTCATATATCATTGTTGCGGCGTGCAACCCGATCCTCAATATCATTGTTGCGGCGCGCAACCCGATCCTCAATGTCATTTAACAGTCTGACTTCCCAAACAACAGTCACAATTAAGGGACATAAAAATAAGCAAATATTTGACAAAATCCCGGCAAGGGAAAGAATCCAACAAGTTCAACCAAACGTCCCGGCAAGGGAATAATCAGCAACGCCTTCTCTTTCTTACTTATCTTATCTTACAATTCACTCTACTATTTTGAGCCCACGCTCCAAAGAATCAAGTTATTTTATACACTCTCAATATTCGTATCACAATTCGAGCCAATGCTCCCAGGAATCAAATAATCATTTTATCGTTCACATGTTATTCACAACATATAGAAATCCTCCGATAAACACGGATTTCACAACCAAGTCATGATAATTACAGTATAAGGACTCACGGTCATGCTAGACACCAATGTATAAATACTCGTCACCATGCCTATACATCGTACTCGATCACATAGCGATTAGCGACAAGACTCAACTCCTATTCCCTCAAGCTAGGGTTAAACCGAACACTTACCTCAAAGCCTTGAAATCCACTTAATCCTCAACTATCGCTTTACCTCGCGGTTCCACCTCCAATTCGCTCGAATCTAATCACAAATTGTTCAATTACTTTAGTAAACACTATATGAATCAATTTGAATGCGTAAAAATGATTTTCCCAAGTTTTTCCCAAAAATTCCAAAAATGCCCCCGGACCCACGTGGTCAAAACCCGATGTTTGGACCAAAAACCGGTTACCCATTCCCCCACGAACTCAAATATATAATTTTTTCTGAAATTGGACCTCAAACCGAGGTCCAACTCCCCAATTTATAGAAAACATAGGTTCTACCCAAAAACCCCAAATTTCACCCATGAAAATACTTGATATCAAGTGGAAAACATGTTTAATGATGTTAAAGATTGAAATAATCGAGTAAAAATCAACTTGCAAGTGATTTGAGATGAAGTTTGCTCTTGAAAAATCGCCTATGGTGTTTAGGTTTTGAAAGAATGGTGAAAAGTGATGAAATATCGACTAAGTATAAAATTTGCTGGGCTGCGGATATGGGAACTGCGAACCTTGGTTCGCAATTGCGAACCAAACATGCATGGGAATTGCGACATTTTTTTCGATTTGCGAACACTGCTCAGTTCCCCGACCTTCACATTTGCGGAACTTTGTTCACATTTGCGATCGTCGTAATTGCGATAGGGGTTCACATTTGCGATTCCAGGCGAGGATGGAAGCCCTTCGCATTTGCGAGAAAATGGGTCGCATTTGTGACCCTATGCCCAGACCCCAGGCTTCGCTTTTGCGAAGTATTGATCGCATTTGCGATCTGGCACCGTTTTCCACTTCTTCGCATTTGCGATGGAAATTCGCATTTGCGAGAATTCCTTCGAAAATGCGATGCCAACAGACCGGACCTGCAATTATTTTCTCAATGTTCAAAATGCAACTCGACACCTATCCAAAACTCACCTGAGCCCTCGGGGCTCCAAACCAAACATGTACACAACCTCAAAAACATCCTACGAACTTACTCGCGTGATCAAATCGCCAAAATAACATCATATACATAGAATCAAGCCTCAAAACTCATGATTTTCTTCTAAACTTCATGAATTTTCAAACTTGGAACTTATAGTCCGAAACACGTCAAACGACGTCCGATTTCGACCAAACCTCACAGAAAGCGATTAAATAATATATAAGACTTTTACCGGGTGTCGGAACCAAAATACGAGCCCGATACCTCAGTCTTTTGATCAATTTTCATCTCCATTTTCCTTAATAATTTCAAAAAAATAATTTAACAAAAAAATTCTTTCCTCGGGCTCTAGACCTCGGAATTCAACTCCGGGCACATGCCCGAGTCCCATATTTTTCTACGGACCTTCCGGGACCGTCCAATCTCGGGTCCGGGTCTGTTTACCCAAAATATTGACCAAAGTCAACTTTAATCATATTAATATCAAAATTCTTCAAATGTTTCACAGAATTCACATATTTCAACATAAAACCTTTCCGGCTACGCGCCCGGACTGTGCACGCAAATCGAGGCAAGTAAAAATGAGGTTTTAAAGGCCTCAGAAGCACGGAACGAATGAGGAAACAAATGATGACCCTTTGGGTCGTCACATTTTCCACCTCTAAAACAACCATTCGTCCTCGAACAGACAAAAGAAAGAAGTACCTGAGTCGGGGAATAGATGTGGATAACGGCTCCGCATATCAGACTTGGACTCCTAGGTCGAGGCCTCAGGGGGATGACCTCTCCACTGAACACGAACAAAGGGAAAAATCCTAGATCTCAACTGACGAACTTGCCGGTCTAGAATAGCTGTCGGCTCCTCCTCATAAGATAATTCCTTGTCCAACTGGACAGTGCTGAAGTCTAACATAGACACGCCCTTCATAGGGCTAAGCTTGCCCTTCTTTCCGAACCTCATCACGCCCTTCATAGGCGACACCCGGAGCAATACCCGCTCACCAACCATAAAATCTACGTCTTAGACCTTACGGTCTGCATAACTCTTCTGCCTAGACTCAGCTGAACGAAGCCTCTCCTGAATGATCTTGACCTTATCTAAGGCCTCCTGAACTAAGTCTGTACCCAATAACCGAGCCTCTCCCGGCTCAAACCATCTGACTGGAGACCGACATCACCTACCATACAACGCCTCATACGGAGCCATAAGAATGCTGGACTGGTAGCTGTTGTTGTAGACGAACTCTGCTAAAGGCAAAACTGGTCCCACGAGCCTCCAAAATCAATGACACAAGCTCGGATTATATCCTCCAGAATCTGTATAGTCCGCTCGGACTGAACGTCCATCTGAGGATGGAATGCTGTGCTCAACTGAACCTGGGTGCCCAACTCTTGCTGAACTGCTCTCCAGAAGCGCGAGGTAAACTGCGTACCTCGGTTCGAAATGATGGATACCGGCACACCATGAAGGCGGACAATCTTCCTGATATAAATCTCAGCTAACCTCTCGGATGAATAGGAGACTGCCACTGGAATGAAATGCATTGAATTGGTCAACCTATCAACAATGACCCAAATAGCATCAAACTTCTTCCGAGTCAGCGAAAGTCCAGTAATGAAAACCATGGTAATACTCTTCCACTTCCACTAGGGGAGCTCAATACTCTGAAACAACCCACCGGGCCTCTGATGCTCATACTTGACCTGATGACAGTTCAAACACTGAGCTACATACGCAACAATATCTTTCTTCATCCTACGCCACCAATAATGCTGCCGCAAGTCCTGATACATCTTCGAGCGCCCGGGTGAATAGAATATCGGGAACTATGGGCCTCCGCTAAGATCAACTCTCGATTCCCATCANAACGGCACACCATGAAGGCGGACAATCTCCCGGATATAAATCTCAGCTAACCTCTCGGATGAATAGGAGACTGCCACTGGAATGAAATGCATTGAATTGGTCAACCTATCAACAATGACCCAAATAGCATCAAACTTCTTCCGAGTCAGCGAAAGTCCAGTAATGAAAACCATGGTAATACTCTTCCACTTCCACTAGGGGAGCTCAATACTCTGAAACAACCCACCGGGCCTCTGATGCTCATACTTGACCTGATGACAGTTCAAACACTGAGCTACATACGCAACAATATCTTTCTTCATCCTACGCCACCAATAATGCTGCCGCAAGTCCTGATACATCTTCGAGCGCCCGGGTGAATAGAATATCGGGAACTATGGGCCTCCGCTAAGATCAACTCTCGATTCCCATCAACATTGGGCACACAAACTCGCCCCAGCAATCTCAAAATACCATCATCATCTAAGGTCACCTTCGTGGCACCTCCATGCTGCACCGTGTATCTCAGGACTCACAAATGGGGATCATCAAACTGCCGATCACGGATACGCTCCAATAAAGAAGAACGAGCGATCGTGCAAGCTAACACTCTGCTAGGCTCAGAAATATTTAATCTCACCAATCAATTGACCAAAGCCTAAACATCTAAAGCAAGCGGTCTCTGGCTGGCCGGAATATAAGCAAGACTACCCATGCTGGCAGACTTCCCACTCAATGCATCGGCCACCGCATTGGCCTTACCCGGGTGATACAAGATAGTAACATCATAATCTTTCAACAACTCTAACCACCTCCGCTGCCTCACATTCAACTCCTTCTGCTTAAACAAATACAAAAGGCTCTTGTGATCCGTGTACACCTCACACGTCACGCCATATAGATAATGCCTCCAAATCTTCAAAGCATGAAAAACAGCTGCCAACTCTAGATCATGAACCGGATAATTC